>CAUYON010111209.1:0-14835 GCA_963573935.1 Arctocebus calabarensis | reverse complement strand
TAAATGCATGATTCATATTTATAGATGATTGATACCCATCATTCTGAATAATCTTTGAAGGAAAAATGATATTGTGATAAAGAATTTTTCAATTAAAATATATGTTCAAAGAGTTGAGAAATTTTAAACAGTATGGGTGAGCATGTGTGTGTGTATTCAATAATTTATTAATATGCCTTTTTTATAGTGTAATCTAGAATTATTAAGAGGTTATATAATGGCACTCTACATTTGGTATTTTCTCTGAAATTTATAGTATCATTATCTTGTCAGCTCCTTTAAAGTTCATGGGTTAATGCCATCCTTCCATCAACCATACTTTTAAGTTAACAAAATAATTATAGCCATAATTTATTCCTTGTAGTTTAATATCTTTGTGTAGAGCAAAAATTTAAAATGAAAACTACAAGAGGTCAATATCTGAGATTCTTAGTTCACTGCTAGAATAAAAATTAGTACATTTCAAAGGCTGCAAAAGGATTTAAGGAAAGTTAATTTTACTTAATTTTCAGAATTAAAAAAAGATATAGTTTGTCTTACTCTGTAAATTGAAACATTCATAAAATGTAAATTGTTTTGTATGATTTGTGGTAGATCTGTAGTAAAAAGAAGTACACACTATCTTATCAATGTATATACCTTTAGAAAAATGTAAAGACATTATTTTGTGTCTCATCTTAAAATATTCTATCACATAAACCAGAGGTTTTGAAGGGACTCTGGTTAGAATGAACAATTGACTTTAAAATCATTCTCTATGAATTGCTTCTCAATTTATTCTAGAATCTCAACTTACTCTCAGTTATAGACATTTTCTCAATAAAATGGCCATCAATGTCACTGCAATAATGTGCATTTTCTTCAAAACTCCTGCAATTAGGAGCCATAGAATATAGCATGTTCTTCAAAAATCACTTTTCCTGGATAAGAAAAGAATCATGTTATGGAAAAATTGAGACCATAACAGAATTTCTCTTTTATTTTAATTTGGTATTTTCTATGGAGACAGATTTCTCCAATTGTCTATGGAGAGCCATAGATAAAAGCAAAAATAAATAAAATATTTCAAAGAGGAAATTAAAAGAGGTTTCTGTTTGAAGTAATGTGCTAGATTAGAAATCTTTATACTTGCTGTAATAACTTAGAAATATTAGTTTATAGATATGAAAAAGACTGCAAGAATGTAGGAGAATGATTTGATATTAGTAATGAAGGAAAACACCTTTCCAGGAAAGTTAAGTGAATGGACTGATTGTCAAAATACCCTGATAAAATGAAGCATTCCATGTATGAAGCCCTCATAGAGGTGTAGGCAGGGAACCAAGGGCTTAGCCTTGGACTTGTGGTAGGTGGTGATCCTGAAGAGAACTATATTTCAAAACTCTGGGAACAGGAATAGCTACGTCTTGAGGAAAATCATTAACTGAAAGGATAGACAGATTTTTATGGGCTCTGGATATAGGATAAAAGCACAAAGAAGATCCTTCCTCGTTTTTCAAGGATATTAGCCCTTGTCATGTGTTTAGGGTCTGAATATTTTATCCAAAACATCCGGTTCAGATAATACTTCTGAGAGTACAAGGAAAAGTCCAAATCTGCTTGGATAAACATATCCTATTATACATGTTGGGTGTAAATTATGCCTGGGCAAAAGGTACCAATCCAGTGCACATGTCTTTGAACTTCTGTGGAGAAGAAGGTTATTTCTAACACATGTAATCCCACAACAGTAATATCACAAATCCAAGAAATAAAGAGGTAATTCAAAACTAATTTCTATACATCAACAATATTCTTAGCAATTTTTAAATAATTTGTTTTTCATGATTTTTATAAGTTATATCATAAGCTACTGAAGAACAGTGTTGATTTTCTGGCAGCACTACTGTAATTAATACTGGTTTCACAGTCAAGGAGAATCAGAGTTGTGTAATGTGAGGAGGTGGATAAATGTAGTAGTATCTAAATAAAACTAGTTTATTTCTAAAATTAAATGGTGATAATAAAACTTAGCCTGAATGATTAAAATGCTGAAAAAGAATGTTGTCAACAGTAGCCCCAGTGGAAAACCCAATAGCAATAATAAATAAATAATGCATTTTCCAAAAACTCCCATAGAATATGCAAATAAATAAATCTCATCGAATATAGATGTATTTATATAGATCAAAAAGTTTCAATTTTCTTGAAGAAATGGTATAGGGATATTAGTTGTAAAAAATTTGATAGATACGTTGTTGTATTTCAATATCAGTATTAGGAAAAAATGTATCCCAAAATGCTCATTATAGAACTATTTATATGGACTTAAATTTTTTTCAATGTGACAAAAAATTATCTTTTCTTTTTATTTATTCATTCGTTCTTCATTCAAGTATCTTTATTTAACATTTAGCTGCATCATTCACTGTTCTAAGCACTGAGTATATAGCAAAGAAAAAAGTGCAAAGTCATTAGCCTCTTTGTGGCAGAGATAGACAAAAGGTGCAAACAGACGAATATATGAAGTATAGGATGCAATACACCCTTTGAAGAGAAACAAGACATGGTAAGGGAAAACAGAATTATAGAATGCTACTTGGTAGAGATTGGTACAGTGCACCTTCTCTAATACAGTGTCATTTGTTCAAAGACCTAAAGAAAGTGACAGAAAAAAATAAGCACTGGCATAAACACAGTTTTACATCAAAAGGAAATCAAGTGCAAAGGCGCTGGGGTAAAAGCAGATTCAGCATTTTGGCAAAACATTAAGTAGGTCATCATGGTTGGAGCAGAAGGTGGTATTAGAAAGTTTTCAGGGAACTATATCATGAAGAACCTTACAGATCATTGTAAGTGCTCCACTTTTTTTTCTTTAATATATCATAAACTTGTTTTTATTTTTAGAAATTTAGGGGTTACAAGCAGAGTTTTGTTACCTGAGTATAGTGTGTCCTGGTGAAGTCTAGACTTTTAGTGTATCCTTCACCCAAGCAGTATACATTGTACCCATAAAGGAATTGTCATTCCTCACCCCCTCACCTATCATTATTATTCCACTCTATATCCACATTATTTAGCTCCCACTTATAAGTGAGAATGTGCAGCATTTGATTCTATGTTTCTTAGTAATTTCATTTAAGATAATGTCCTTTAGATCCATCCAAGTTGCTGCTAAACACACGGTTTCATTCTTTTTATGGCTAAGTAGTAATCTATGGGGTATGTGTGTTTGTTTATGTGATATATATTTCACACTTCCTTTATCCAATCATCTATTAATAGGCACTTAGGTTGATTTCAGATCTTTGCTATTGTGAACAGTACTAGGATCTAAATTATTTCAGATGATATGAAAGCCATTGAAGAGTTCTTAGCAAAGCAGTTACAAGATCTGACTTATGTTTTAAAATAGTAATTCCAGATGCAATGAAGAGATTAATCAATGGAAATATGAGGCAGGTTGGAAAAAGGCAGCAAAGAGAGAGAACTATCGCAAATGCCCAGATAAGAACATCTGAATATTTAGATCATGTTGGCAGCAGTGGTAATTGATCTCTGATGAAGATGAACAGAAAGGGCAGTACAAGAAAAAGACAATTGCGAGGGAGGACAGCATGATTTTTGGCACTATTAGCGGAACAATGAACCTCATTTTATTTATGTGAGAAAAACTTTCGTTAAGGGACATCAAGGGTTGATTGGGACATATTACATTTTAGAGATCAATTGGATGTTGAAATGGAGGTGTTGAGTAAGGAAATTGATTTTTTGCATTTAGAATTTAGGAGAGAGCTCTGGGTTGAAGATATACATTTAGTTGTTGTTGAAAAAAAAGTTACTCTATGTCACAAGACTCGTGTTGTTACTCAGGGTGGATGTGTGTAAAGAAGAGTTCAGACGACTGATACCAAGGCTGTCCAAAATTGAGAAGCAGGAGAAGCGATAGAAACCAGCAATGAAGTATGAGAAGCAGTATCCAATGAAGTGAAAAGAGAAAAAATGAAGAATGTTGACTCTTCAATAAATGGGAAAAATGGTTCAAGAGAAATTTATAATCAGCTCTGTCAAGAAATCTTCTTATTGATAAAGATATTACCTAAGATCCAAAAATTGTATTTACTATGGGAAAGTCATTTGAAGCATTCACAATAACTGTTCTGATGGTGTATTTTATTTATTTATTTTTTTTTTGGTAGAGACAGAGTCTCACTTTATTGCCCTCAGTAGAGTGCCGAGGCATCACATAGATCACAGCAACCTCCAACTCCTGGGCTTAGGCAGTCCTCTTGCCTCAGCCTCCCAAGTAGCTGGGACTACAGGCACCCGCCACAACGCCCGGCTATTTTTTGGTTTTGCAGTTCCACTGAAGCCGGGTTTGAACCTGCCACCTTTGGTATATGGGGCCGACGCCCTACTCAATGAGCCACAGGCGCCACCCTTGATGGTGTATTTTGGGATGCAGCTTGACTATTATGAGTTTAAGAGATAATGAGTTGATGTAAGGAATGTTCATTGGGGAGATTCACTGCAAAGGGGAGCAGAGAAAGGATGCAACAACTATAAGGGGATGTGAGGCCCATTGTTGTTAAGATGAGAAATACTATATCATGTTTGTGTGACCTTGGACTAACAGACAGAAAATTAATGGTGGTTGAAGGACAAAATTGCAGGAGTGTTTTTCTCGGGTAAATAGGTAATTAATACACAAACAGAGGGCCTGGCTTTAGCCAAGGTCATGGATAGTTCGTAGAAGGCAAATTATATGGATGTAGATATTGATTTAAACTTCATGCCACATACCCAGTATCATTGTGTTCTTTCCTGCATTCATCGATTCTACTTGGCAACTATTAGATAAGCATTTACAAATTTGGCATCCTGGCAGGGGACCATGGCTCACTCTTGTAATCCTAGGACTCTGAGACGCAAAGGTGGAAGAATCACTTAAGCTCAAGTGTTCCAAGACTAGCCTGAGCAAGAGCAAGATCTCATCTCTACTAAAAACATAGAAAAAAAAATTAGCTGGACATTCTGGCAGTTACCTGGAGTTCCAGTTACTAGAAAGACTGAGGCAAAAGAAACAATGAGACCCAGGAATATGAGGTTTCTATGAGCTGGGCTGATCCCAAGGCACTAGAACCTGGGTGACTCAGGAGACTGTCTCAGAAAGAAAAAAAAATGGCATCCTCATATAGGCCAATAACAAGGACACCATATAAAACAAATTGAAATGGACTCAAAACTGAAGATTCTAAATATCCTAATAAACAATTAAGAATAAAAAGTCTAAAGTTAATATAAAATCACATAAAATCCATCTTACATTCTAGCTATTCTAGCTTTCTAACATTTTAAATTGATAGATTTGCCCTAAAAGCATTCTGGATTTTATTTTTTTTTTACTCTATTCTTCCTTGACACATTTAAGAGAAAATATGGTAATAGCTAATAAAATTCAAATTATTTCTTTTTGGAGAGAGCATGCACATTCCCACATTTTGCATTACTTACAGATTTGTAAAAGATGTTCTACTCCTGGTCAGAGTACAATACAAAGCCAAACCAAACAGAGTGAATGAAGAGACAGGAAAGCAGGAGAAACCTTCAGCCACACAGAGAAGAAACATTTTTCTCCTTCTTACTGCCCCATCCCCTTTTTTTGTCCATGTACATTTGTTGTTGTTCTTTTGTCTTGTGATTTTTATGGTCTGTGCTAGTAAGACAACCTCAGGGTCAGTCCCAGCCCATAATGTGCATTTTAATGACTCGGGATTGAAGCACCTGGCATTAATTTTTGGTTGTAATTGGCAGATTATATAACCTACTAACTTTGTAACCGGTAACATTACACAGCTCAGGAGATTTTGCGGCTAATGTTAAAATGTAATTGAAATGTAAATATCATTGCAAGTGTGGTAGGTAGTAATGAGTGCCATTATTTCTCTTTCCAAAAGAGAACTCAGAAAAGCAAATTAAAGACAATAGAATTAATAATTTAAATCAAATTCCTATCTCATTTCATTGGGCATTGATTACCTACTGCCTTAATCCAATAATTATAATGTTTGGTTTTATTTCTTTTTAATTTTCATGATTATTATACAGTAATGTTTCTTTCAAATTAACTAGTGAACATTGTTAGGCAAAAGGTTCCCAACACTTTTTAAAAATCATGCGCTCTTTGTATGAAAGACATTCTGTATCTTGGCAATGTATTATAACCCTGCTGCAATCAATGCAGAGAAAAGAGATGTGCACATTTTTTTCTTGCATAGAAATATTTATACTCAGAATCTTTTTACTTATATGATAAGCTGAGGTTTATCTTTTGGTAAAAGAAAACTTACTTTGCTCTAACCAAAAAAAAAAAAAGTGTAGTATTTTTGAAGCCTTAATTCCATAAATCGGCTTATATTTTCTCCAAGTATTTATGCTAGTACCAGAAATAAATAAATAAGTACAATCAGTGGCAAGAGAATTGTGCTTTATACATTAAGTTCAACATCAAGTTGGCACTATCGCCTCTTTAGGTCATCACCTTTCTTATGGTGATTGGCATATCTGATCTGACATTTTTCAGCCTGCCTTTTGACTGGCTGCATTTCCCTGTTAGCCCTCCCAAAGGCACAGCCTTGGACCCTGTGCTTTGTCCAACAGCTGTGCTTCCCAAGAGCTGCTAAACATTTTCATGAGGAAAGGACAGAGAGGTTAGAAAAAAATGTCAATCATCTCTAGTTGTATTGAATGCCTTACTGCAGTGTAGATAAAGAAAATACCCTTTAAGTGACTTCAGCATAAATTCTCTTATGTCCTTTTTGTCCAAATGAGATTGTTTTGTCTGGCCTAAAAAATTAAAATAATTTGTAGAATCATAGGTCTATTTTTAATACTTCAAATTACATGTTAAATGAGTGGATTAATATAAATAAATATATGTATGAAAGTGAAATAAACATTTTATAATTTGATCATATTGCATTCCTAAACTATTTTCGGGTATACACCTGCACTTTTATGAAACGATTACAAAAAATAATGGTTTAGTTTCTGAATAGGACTTTGTATTTCCTATAGAGAATATTAATCATCAAAGTCCTAAAGGAAACATCCTTTTCCAGTGTCACTGAGGATGTTTTTCAAATGATACCCTATATTATGAATCAGAATATAGAAGGGATTGTGTCCACATAGATTTCGTGGAAATTCATATTTAGAGATAAAAATATAAGATATACAAATCAGTTAGTAGTTGTACCTTTCCCTGATTTGTTTCTTATCATTTTTCTTCATACCTTGAGGTAAACATTGAAACAAAAATTCTACTTTGTTAACAGTATTTATGTTCCCAAAGTGTTAAAATATTCAAAACCAGGAGTAAAAGAAATGTATTTAACATTTATGAAATTATAAATCCCATCAATATAAAATTAATACTGTTATCCCCAAAAAACTTTTGTAAATATCTGCATTTACCTATATTTTCTTTTCTGAAACAATTCAGTATCTGCACAAATAAATTGTAATCACAGAGAATAGGAATATAAGTCACGATCTAAAGTAAACATTTTATCTCTTGTTAAAGTTTCTAACAGGTTCTCAAATGATTGTGTTTTCTTTCTGTTCATAAAGATTTCAAAAAAAAAAAAAACTGTTGAGAAAGCGTTTACTATCACCGCAGTAGTGACTTTGATAAAAGATTATTTTACTAATAGAGGGCGGAGAGGTGGGAAATCCTGTTCACTTTGTTAGGAAGCTGATCTAAAATGCATCGCCTGTCTCCTGTGCAGCCCCGTTTGACAGTTCAATACCTCCTCATCTCCTAGGAATGGCATTGCTGAGCTCTGAGTCAACTGTACCCGTATGCAAACTGTCAAAGTGAGCCTGACACATCATTAGTACTGACCTCCATGATGACAATCACAACATGAAACCAGACAGCACAGCTAATTTTCATTAGACTTCATATTAATCTCCAAATCTTTCCATCTAGCCCTGTACAAAGTAAGTCTCAGAAAGAAGGCATTTGATGGACTGTGTGATGGACTGACCAAATCCTACACTTAGAAATCCCCATAGAAGTCTGTGCTCTAAAAACCCAATGCCATTCTTGTTTTATAACCCAAGCACAATGCAGCTTTTGCGACCAACAGTGGAATGAAATTAGTTTATGGTACCTCACAGCCAAGATTACAAGTTGTCCAATCTCAGCAGCGCTGCTGCTTTAATTCCCTTCCAGCTCAGATGCTTCAGAGGAGCACAAACTGCCACGAGAGGCAGGCAGGCACCGCAGGGCTTGCTAATCTCTCATGTCTCCTTGCCCAGCTGTTCCCGACCTCACCTAAGCGTGGAGTGCACAGAGAAATGCACAACTCGCAGCCTCCAATAGGAGAAAGCCAGCGAGGGCAAAGGACCAGTAAGTGTCATGCTGAAACACTGTGCAATGATGCCAATGAACCGATTTTCTGGCTTTTGCTCTTCAAATTTGAAGAAGTCACAGTTAGGTCACTTGGAGGAAACCATCCTCCTCCCACCTCCAAGACTGTTAAAATCGCACATTACTTCTTTCATTCTGCTGCAATCAAACGAATGACCTCCTATCCTGACCGAGTGTATTTCCTGAAGCCATCATCACACACAGCCTCCCTCACGTTGTCTTGTCACACGTAAAGCATGTATGAGTCCCCAAGTGTGTGTTCTGCTCAATATAGGGGAAATACATTTTAAGAATTAAAGGATTTGTTTTCAATAATTAAAACAGTTACTTTTTGCATCTTAATACATAAATTGAATTTCTTGTAGAAGAAGTCAAATTTTCCCATAAAATTAATAGGGCACCTTTGGAAGAACATCGACTTTGGTGGGGTAGCCTTGATCCTATTGCTTGAATCCCTGCTTTAGTGCATCAGTGACCTGCTTTGCTGCTCGGGGATGCAAAACAGAAGCTCTGCAGTCCACCTAGAAAGCAACCTAAAGTACTGAGTCATAACCGTGGGGTACCGAAGGGCAAGAGCAGCCAACTCTTCAAGAATTTAGCCATCAGGGATGGAGTAGCTCATTTTTGGACAGCTAGTGAGGAAAAGTGGCAAAGCTACAAGCAGTGACAGGCTCTGGAGACAGAGACTACATTAGCGACAGTGATGTATATACAATGACTCATATTTTTTCCCCTTTCAGCCATCCTTACATAAATAGCAACAGCATCAGCAATAATAACTTAGCTGAGATATGAAGCATCAATGATGTATTATTAATTTTCTCAACATTGGGACATTTTCCATAATTTAATTGAAGGCACAAGGCATAGTAGGAAAGTGCACAGGCTCTGAAATCAAATAGGCTATGGCTTAAAATCCTGCTATGACCCTTACTGGTTTTGCGACCTTCCAAAGGTTGCTTAAGTAAGTTTAATCTCAGTTCCTTCTCTGTAAAATGTGAAGATTATTTGACTAAGGTGTGAATTAAAAGTAAAAGATGTGATGATAGACAGAGCATATCACTGGCATATCGAAAACTAATTATAGATTTGAGTTGGCTAAAACCAGATTATCTGACAGTCTTACATTCTGCAAACATTCTGCCTGGGGCTTGAATGAAGATTTAGATAAACTCCTAATGGACCAATAAGGCAGTTTTGACTTTAATTTTATGGCTTGAACTCTTCGTTTTTCTCAAAGCTCAGTTATCTAAGTCACAAATAATTTAAAACCTTTATTGTCTCATCAGATTGAAGATGATTAGTTAATGGCACATGCCTCCCAAAAGGAGGAGCTCAAGATTTCTTCATTCTCATTCCTTCTCTCAGGACGGATTAAATCAAAGAAAAATCAAAGCCCAGGTGCTAGGATTGAGTGTGTCTCAGGAATCTCGTGCTCTCCCACTGCAGCCTCTCCTGGGAGTTTTAGTGTCCCAAAAGATTATTACAAATGTGGGCCTGCTCAAATACGAAGAGATGTAAGAAGAGTGAATTCATCCAGTTCTATTCTGAATGGTCAAGAAAAAATTATTCCTTATACTTGTCTGTTGTGATCTTCCCTTATTACTGAAATGGTAATGTTTGGAGGGCTATGATGTAGACTTACATTTAAGGAGAAAGAAGCCAAGTAGATATCTTGCCCTATGTAGGTGCTACAGCTAACCTGCCGTGTGTAAGTAAGAGAAGTATTTGCCATTCCACAGAGATTACCATGGTGTAAGAGAAGATGCCTTAAGATTTAAAAATAGAATTTAGGCATACCCAGGAGATACTTTAGTACTATAAATTAACATGTAACTTATCACTCCAGGAGATTGTTGCATATTTAAGCCTTCAGGATCCTAGGCTCTGGGGGAAAAAAATTCTTCTCTGCATCAATTTCTTTCTCTAGGTAGAAAGAAAGAAAGTGTCAGGGGTAGTTTCAAGGTAGTGTCAGACCTTCAAGCGGTTTGGGGAACCCAGTCAAGTAACTTGCAGAACTAGCAAGTTCGATTGGGTTAAAGTGAACATAAGACAAGGGCTTATGTGGAAATCAAGCAGCCTGGACTCTAATGCAATTAGACCCAAACGTGCAATTTATTTGAAATGAATCACAGACTTTCCCAGGGAGAATGGAAAGGGTCCCCCTCGCCAGTGAGAAGAACTGGCACAGCACACAAAGGCAGTACCCCAGTAAAGTGCTTCGTCCTAGCTCCCCCTATGATTATCTGTAAGAAAATTTCATTGGTTTCCAAGGTCCTTAGGTATTTCTATCTGTTTCTTATTGGTTATAGGCTACCTTAATTGCTCTTTTTCCTTTATGTGCTAACAATAATTGTTATCTGCTGTTTGCCAGGCATTGAAAGGTGGTCACCAGTTGTCTTGTGATATTTGTGACCTTTCCCCTCTCCACTGTTTTTGTAACTGGGACCCTTATTCAACCTTGTGGCACAAGCTGTAAGCTGTATGCTGTGGAAAATAAGTCATATTTGATCAACTGAGTCACAAGGTTTCTGTAACTCATTGTCTGCTGTAAGGGCTCCTTTATTAATTTCTTTGTCAAAAAAAGGTCAGAAGAAGGCCAGACTTCTCTTCTTCTTCCCTGGAGCCTCTTTTTACCCCTAGTCAGGTAGTCGCAGTATGTCATTAGAACTTGGGGTCAATTGTTGCTTCCTCCATTTGCTGTTCGTATGAGTTTGAGCAAATTGCTTCTTCTTTCTATGTTTTTAATCCTGATCCAAATAGGATTATAAAAATGTATCCCTCCTAAACTTGCTGATTCGTGTATTCGCCAAATAGTGATTAAGCACCTGCTATTGGGTAGACACTGTTGTAGGCTTTAGAAAATAATTCTGAAAAACAAATATCCAGTGTCCATAAACTGTAATCTAGTGGAGGGCACTGACTAAATTTTATACACAAACATACATACACACACATCACAACACCTATAGCCCTGGTCTCGATCGCCACAGGAAGGAACCAGGCATGACACGGATTAGAAGTACAAGCTTGCAGGAGGCAGGGTAATGCAGAGCAACCTCTGTAGTAGCATTTATTGAGATAGTACATGACAGGTGAGGGGAGTATTAGATAATGACTACATGCCTAAGGATCGCCAATACTCGGGCTCTTTCTCGGCAAGGACCACCTGCAGATGAATTGGCCGAGGGCCCGCCCCCCCGCTGCAATCATCTTGCTCAGAGGTCATCTGGCTCTTGGCATCCTCTACATTTCCCTCCTCTAGTGTATACAAAGACATTTCTGGATAGGCAAGGGAGAAAATCTGTCATTGGTTATAAATCTGTCAGCCGATCTCCTCACCGAGGAGCTTTCCTTCCTGCTAAGTAAAAGAAACAAAGGGGCATATAAGTATAACAGAATTACACCAACGGAGCTAATCTGGCTATAAGGGAAACTATTTTAGCCAAATTAGGCATAGGGGAAAACATGTCCCCTTTGTGATAATCACCACCCAACTACAGGCTGACTCATATGGCTCATGACGCTTCCCTGGGAAGTATTAACCACCACCCAAAGTTATGTTAGGTGGGGAAAGGGCTGTCCCTAACTCAGACCCTTTCCAAAGAGCAGAATAACTTTAAGTAAAGATCAGGTGCCCAACTGAAACAGATATAAATCCAAAAAGTGAAATTCTCTTGCCTTGGCCAATACCAGTATAACCTTTACATAGAAGTCTCCTGTTCGGAGTTGAACACATTGTGGAAGAATTTGAGTTTGAGTCAATTTGTATCCTAAAGAATTATAAGGAGCTGTAGTTTGCACCTTTTCTGAAGCAATTTGTAGATCATTCTTCTTTACATTGTGAAAAACATAGTTTTAAAAGTTCAATAATTATCAGAATATTTTAAAATCTCTACTTCATTGTTGAGGAATAATCTAAAAAATAACTCTTCTTGTGTCTATCATTCTTGCCCCTTACCCAGCATTCCCATTCATTCCAAGGCAAACACCCCACGTTCATATTTCTTTCACGCTGTATGTATAACTATCCAATTCTGTTAGCTCCACCTTTCAATGTAAAAACTCAAAGATTATAGCTATTAATTTGATTACTTTGCCTGTGCTACCATCTGCTATAACACTAGGAAAGAAGGTGAATAGGAGCACAGAAGATAAAGGGTAACAGTGCTTCTTGGGGACAAAGAGGCCACAGCACTGGGAGCTGAAACTGTGCTAGACAAAATTCCCTGTGGACCCGGCAACATCTGGCAGGTGCAGGACTGGCATTTATTAGAGGTCTGGATGTGTGGAACTTGAGGATTAAATGGTTCCCTGATGAATTTTTTGCTGGTCTCCCCAGAAGCAAAATTAGAATTAGGAAAAGCTATCTTCATTTTAACTAACTACTTGAAGCAATATATATAATTAAATGTTCTATTTGATAGATCATCTACTGTCTATATTTTTACATGACAAAGAAATATTTGGGAAATATCCGTGTAGCTTATGTAGTAAAATTAGAATTTCCAGTGATAGGGTGTGCAGAAAAGAGTTCCCATAGCAAGCTTGACTGTTACCTTTGAAATGGGTCCCAAGGGCCTATTGCTTTCAAGGCTGGAACTTTGTTGGCATCTGGAAACGTGGATTTCTGAGAATTGGACCATTCCTAGAACTTATCAAGGTGACTTACTGTGCCTAAATTACTCATAAAAAGATTTCATTCTGCAACCCTACTAGATTCTACTAGATTAAGAAAAATTATTGAATACTTGCTTTCCTTCTGAGAATCTAGAATTTTGGCACATGCTAGGAAGAAGGTGTCTATGTGACTAGCCCGTAATAAAAACCCAGGGAACTGAGTCTCTAATAGTCTTTTTTGGGAGGATAGAATTTCATATGTGTTGTTGTTTTCAACAACTTGTTGAAAAAATTAAATGCTTCCTGTGTAAAGCCACTTGAGGAACACTCTGAGAGATTATAGCTGGTCTCCTCAGAACTTTGCTCCATGAACCTTCCCCCCACCTTTTTTTTTTTTCTCTATAATAAAACATAGCTTTGTATTTGGGCATTGTGGTGGGCACCCGTAGCCCCAACTACTTGGGTGGTTGAGGCAGGAGGATCGCTTCAGCCCAAGAGTTTGAGGTTGCTGTGAGCTGTGACACTATGGCACTCTTCTGAGGGCAACAGCTTAAGACTCAAAAAAATAAAAAATAAAACATAGCTCTGAATATGACTCTCTGCTGAGTCTTATGAGTCCTCTTAGAGAATCATCACAGAGCTGGCCTCAGGGACCTCCTGATATAGGCAGTATTAACACATTTTCTTTTTACTAACCAAGCTTCACCAGAAGCACTTATGGACTTTGACTTTGCAAACTATGTCTATGCTGTTCTTAAAACATAGAAACATTCACGTCCTTCACCCTGATCCCAGAGACGGTAGTCAAGTCTTCTGAAAAGCGTCTTCCTCCTGGTTAAGAACCTCTGTGCTCATGGACCGTTACTTTCACATCCTTTGCTTTTCTCTGTGCATTCCCAATAATAATGTGTCTGCACTTTTGTCTGATCATTATATTTTTTCCACTTTAGAAATTCCTTTGTACCTAGATTCTAAGCTAAGATTCACTGCTATAATACCTCATCCCTCCACTCCTATTAATTATAATTCAATAAATTGTGTGTGATTACTTCTATATTTCCATTAGGGTGGGAGAGTAGGAGACAGGGATGAGACCTGATGCCAGGGCTTGAAGATTGGGTGCAGGTGTTAAAGTAAACAACCCTGAAACAGAAGCTCACTGGAGGGGTGGAAACCCAGAAGCAAGAACCGCCTTCAACTGGTCTATCAGCTAGCTCTGCCACTTTACAGAAATTTTGGCTAATTATAATATCATTTATGCAGTTTTAAATTTCTCCACCCACAAAAGACATTTCTGAAACAACAGTGTGAATTATAAAAATGAGAGGAATTATTCTAGAATTGTTACCTAAACTCATAGTAAAAGCCACACCTTTAACCTTGAATATCCCCTTCAATCAGAAGACTGAACCCCACTTCCTCCCCATGCAGCTGTTCTTTCATCAAACCTATCCCTTCTCTTTGAAAGCGTACTTTTGCTTTTAATAAAAAACTGTCACTAGCTTGGCTTGTGAGGACAGTCTTGAAATTCTGTCCTCCCAACAATCACCAATAAGTTGGCAATACCTCCATTCATAGGACGCTAACACTTCTGTTCAACCAGCACCCCAAAGATTAACTCTATCTTTTTAACTGGTATTAAGATAACAGAATGTGGCGGTGCCTGTAGCTCAGTGAGTAGGACGCCAGCACCATATACTGAGAGTGGCAGGTTCAAACCCAGCCCCGGCCAACCTGCAACAAAAAAATAGCCGAGCGTTGTGGCAGATCCCTCTAGTCCCAGCTACTCGGGAGGCTGA
>CAUYON010111207.1:0-23612 GCA_963573935.1 Arctocebus calabarensis | reverse complement strand
GCTTTGGTTGTTGTCTCCTTAGCGTAAAGAAGCTTTTGAGTTTAATTAAGTCCCATTTGTTTATTTTTGTTGTTGTTGCAATTGCCATGGCAGTGTTCTTCATGAAGTCTTTCCCCAGGCCGATATCTTCCAGTGTTTTTTCTATGCTTTCTTTCAGGATTTTTATTGTGTCATGCCTTAAATTTAAGTTCTTTATCCATCTTGAATCAATTTTTGTGAGTGGAGAAAGGTGAGGGTACAGTTTCAGTCTTTTACATGTGGATATTCATTTCTCCCAGCACCATTTATTGAATAAGGAGTCTTTCCCCCAAGGTATGTTCTTGATTGGTTTATCAAAGATTAGGTGGTTGTAAGATGTTACTTTCATTTCCTGGTTTTCCATTCGATTCCAAATGTCTATGTCTCTATTATTGTGCCAGTACCATGCCATCTTGACCACTATGGCTTTGTAGTACAGCCTAAAATCTGGTATGGTGATGTCCCCAGCTTTGTTTTTATTTATTTTTATTTTTTTTCCTAGCTTTGTTTTTATTACTAAGAACTGCCTTAGCTATGTGGGTTTTTTTCTGGTTCCATATAAAACACAGAATCATTTTTTTCCAAATCTTGAAAGTACAATGTCGATATCTTAAAAGGGATGCCATTAAATAGGTAGATTGCTTCGGGAAGTATAAACATTTTAACAATGTTGATTCGTCCCAGCCATGAGCATGGTATTTTCTTCCATTTGTTAAGTTCCTCTGCTGTTTCCTTTCTTAGCATTTCATAATTTTCTTTATAGAGTTCCTTCACCTCTTTTGTTAGGTATATACCTAGGTATTTCATTTTCTTTGAACCCATGGTGAAGAGAGTTGTGTCCTTCATTTGCCTCTCGTCTCAACTGTTATTGCTGTATACAAAGGCCACTGACTTGCAGATATTGATTTTATATCCTGAGACATTACTGTATTTTCTGATGACTTCCAGGAATCTTGTGGTTGAGTCTTTGGGGTTCTCTAAGTATAAGATCATGTTATCAGCAAATAGGGACAGGTTGACCTCCTCTGCTCCCATTTGGATGCCCTTTATTTTCTTATCTTGTCTAATTGTATTGGCTAACACTTCCAGCACTATGTTGAATAGTAGGGGTGACAGAGGACAACTTTGTCTGGTTCCAGTTCTAAGAGGAAAAGTTTTCAGTTTTACTCCATTCAGTAAAATATTAGCTGTGGGTTTGTCATAGATAGCTTCAATCAGTTTCAGAAATGTGCCACCTATGCCTATACTCTTCAGTGTTCTAATGAGAAAAGGATGCCGAATTTTTTATTTATTTATTTTTTTATTGTTGAATCATAGCTGAGTACATTAGTGCAATCAAGGGGTACAATGTGCTGGTTTTATATACAATCTGAAACATTTTCATAAAACTGTTTGACATAACCATCATGTCATTTTCTTAGTTATTGTATGAAGACATTTGTATTCTGCTTTTAGTAAGTTGTGTCTGAACCCTTTTAAGATGCACCATAGGTGTGGTCCCACCATTTACCTTCCCTCCATCCCTCTCCCTCCTCCCTCCCTCACCACTTTCCCCATATTCTTATGCTATAATTGGGTTATAGCCTTCATATGAAAGCTATAAATTAGTTTCATAGTAGGGCTGAGTACATTGAATACTTTTTCCTCCATTCTTAAGATACTTTGCTAAGAAGAATATGTTCCAGCTCTATCCATGTAAACATGAAAGAGGTAAAGCCTCCATCTTTCTTTAAGGTTGCATAGTATTCCATGGTATACATGTACCAGAATTTATTAATCCTTTCGTGGATCAAAGGTCACTTGGGCTTCTTCCATGACTTAGCAATTATGAATTGGGCTGATATGAACATTCTCATACAGATGTCTTCATTATGTGATTTTTGGTCTTCAGGGTATATACCAAGTAAAGGAATTATAGGGTCGAATGGCAGGTAAATTTTTAGATCTCTAAGTATTCTCCAAACATCCTTCCAAAAGGAATGTATTAGTGTGCATTCCCACCAGCAGTGTAGAAGTGTTCCCTTTTCTCCACATCCATGCCAACATCTCTGGTTTTGGGATTTTGTAATGTGGGCTAATCTCACTGGAGTTAGGTGATATCTCAAAGTAGTTTTGATTTGCATTGCTCTGATGATTAAGGATGGTGAGCATTTTTTCATGTGTCTGTAGGCCATACGCCTCTCTTCTTAAGAGAAGTTTCACTTCAAGTCCTTTGCCCACCCTGAGATGGGATCACTTGTTCTTTTCTTGCTAATACGTTTGAGTTCTCTGTGGATTCTGGTTATTAAACGTTTGTCAGAGGTATAACCTGCAAATATTTTTTCGAATTCTGAGGCCGGTCTGCTTGCTATACTTACTATGTTCTTGGCTGTGCAGAAACTTTTTAGTTTGATCAGGTCCCAATAGTGTATTTTTGATACTGCTTCAATTGCCCGGGGAGTCCTCCTGATAAAATGTTCACCCAAGCTGATTCCTTTAAGAGTTTTCCCTGCACTTTCTTCTAGAATTTTTATAGTTTCATGTCTTAAGTTTAAGTCTTTAATCCAGTGAGAATCTATCTTAATTAATGGTGAAAGATGTGGGTCCAATTTCAGTCTTCTACAGGTTGATGGCCAGTTCAACCAGCACCATTTGTTAAATAGGGAGTCTTTTCCCCACTGAAGATTTTTAATTGGCTTGTCAAAGATCCAATAATGATAAGTTGCTGGATTCATTTCTTGGTTCTCAATTCTGTTCCAAACATCTACCTCTCTGTTTTTGTGCCAGTACCATGCTGTTTTGATCACTATCGATTTACAGTACAGTCTCAAGTCTGGCAGTGGGATTCCTCCTGCATTGTTTTTATTTCTGAGTCATTTCTTGGTGATTCAAGTTTTTTTCTGATTCCATGTAAAAGGAAATATTATTTTTTCAAGATTTTTAAAATATGACAGTGGAGCTTTAATAGGAATTCCATTAAAATTGTATATTGCTTTGGGTAGTGTGGACATTTTAACAATGTTGATTCTTCCCAACCATGAGCATGGTATGTTTTTCCATTTGTTGACATGTTCAGGGATTTTTTTTCTTAGAGTTTCATACTTCTCTTTATAGATATCTTTCATGTCCTTTGTTAGGTAGACTCCCAAATATTTCATCTTGTTTGCCACTACTGTGAAAGGAATAGAGTCTTTGACTGTTTTTTCTGCTTGGTTATTGTTGGTGTACATAAAGGCTACAGATTTATGAATGTTGATTTTGTAGCCTGAGACACTGCTGCATTCCTTGATCACTGCTAAAAGTTTTGTAGTAGAATCCCTGTTTTTTTCCAGATATACAATCATATCATCTGTGAAGAGTAAAAGTTTAATCTCTTCTGACCCTGGGTGGATATCCTTGATTGCCTTTTCTTCCCTAATTGCAATGGCTAAAACTTCCATTACAGTGTTGAAGATCAATGGGGACAATGGGCAACCTTGCCTAGTTCCTGATCTAAGTGGGAATGATTTCAATTTAACTTCATTCAATACTATATTGGCTGTGGGTTTGCTGTAGATGGCCTTTATCAGTTTAAGAAATGTTCCTTCTAACCCATTTTCTTAAGTGTTCTAATCATGACGGGATGCTGGATATTATCAAAAGCTTTTCTGCATCAACTGAGAGAATCGTATGGTACTTATTTTTTAATTTGTTTATGTGCCGGATTGCATTTATAGATATATGTATATTGAACCAGCCTTGAGATCCTGGGATAAAGCCCACTTGGTCATGGGGTATAATTTGTTTGATGTGTTGCTGGATTCTGTTTGTTAGGATCTTATTGAATATGTTTGCATCAATATTCATTAGTGATATTGGTCTATAATTTTCTTTTTTTGTTGGGTCTTTCCCTGGTTTAGGGATCAAGGTGATGTTTCATAGAATGTGTTGGGTAGTATTCCTTCTTTTTCTATGTGTTGGAAAAGGTTGAATAATATAGGTGTTAGTTCTCCTTTAAAGGTTTGGTAGAATTCTGACATGAAGCCATCTGGTCTAGAGCTTTTCTTTTTAGGAAGGTTTGGTATAGTTGATGCTAGTTCAGAACTTGATATAGGTCTGTTCAACATTTCCATTTCCTTCTGGCTAAGTCTTGGAAGATGGTGTGCTTCCTAGTATTGGTCAATTTCCTTCATATTTTCATATTTGTGAGAGTAAAGTTTCTTGTAATATTCATTAAGAATTTTTTGAATTTCTGAGGGGTCTGTTGTTATTTTGTCTTTACCATTTCTACCATTTCTAATTGATGAAATTAGAGATTTGATTCTTTTTTTCCTGGTTAGGTTGGCCACAGGTTTATCTATTTTATTGACCTTTTCAAAAACCAACTTTTTGATTTATTGATTTGTTGTATAATTCTTTTATTTTCAATTTCATTTAATTCTGCTCTAATTTTGATTATTTCTTTTCTTCTGCTGGGTTTGGGATTGGAAAGTTCTTCCTTCTCCAGTTGCTTGAGATGTCCCATTAAGTTGTTAACTTCCTCTCTTTCCATTCTCTGGAAGAAGGCTTATTGTGCTATACATTTCCCTCTAAGGACTGCCTTTGCAGTATCCCAGAGGTTCTGAACATTAGTGTCTTCATTGTCATTTTGTTCCAAAAATTTGGAAATTTCCTACTTAATCTAGTCATTGACCCGTCTGTCCTTCAGCATGAGGTTGTTTAGCTTCCTTGTTTTTGTTTGAGTAGGCAGATACTTGTTGTTATTGAGTTCAACTTTTATTCCATGATGGTCTCAGAAGATGCAAGGCATAATTTCTATTTTTTTTTTTAATTTGTTGAGGTTATACTTGTGACCTAAGATGTGATCGATTTTGGAGTACGAGCCATGGTCTGATGAGAAGAATGTGTATTCAGTTTTGTTTGGGAAGAAATGTTCTGTAGATGTCTGTTAAATCCAAATGTTGGATGGTTAAGTTGAAATCTAGAATTTCTTTGTTTACCTTCTTTTTGGAGGGTCTGTCCCACACTGCCAAAGAAGTGTTAAAATCTCTGACCACTATGGAGCTGGAGGAAATCCAGTTGCTCATGTCAGTTTCTCTCCTGTTGAGGTGCATTCTGGTTGGGTTCATAAATTTTAATAATTGAAATCTCATCATTTTGAGTATTACTTTTAACAAATATGAAGTGTCCATCCTTATCCTTCCTTATTTTGGTTGGTTTAAAGTCTATTGTATTTGTGAATAGGATTGCAACACCTGCTTTTTTCTGTTTTCCATTTGCCTGCACTATAGATGACCATCCCTTCACCTTGAATCTATATTTATCCTTTAAGCTAAGATGAGATTCTTGTATTCAGCAGATATCTGGCCTGAGTTTTTGTATCCAGTCAGCCAACCTGTGCCTCTTTAGAGGACTATTTAAACCATTCACATTTATTGAGAATAATGATATGCCTTTCGAAAGTCCAGTGGGCATTTTTGATCCTTTCGCCATTGTGGAAGTTGGAATTTGAATGAAAGTTTCTGAGTGAGTTTACTTTTGTGGTGGAGGATTATGCTGGTTATTATAGTGGATAGGACTGAGAATATCCCAGAGACCTGGTTTAGTTATGGCAAATTTCTTCAACATGTGGATGTCATTAATGTATTTAATTTCTCCATCATAAATGAAACTCATTTTGACTAGATATAGGATCCTGGGTTGCAAGTTATTTTATTTTAGGAGATTAAAAGTCATTGACCATCCTCTTATAGCTTGAAAGGTTTGAGCAGAGAGATCTACTAGTATTCTAATGTTCTTCCCCTTGTAAATTATGGTTTTCTTGGGTCTGTCTGCTTTTAGAATCTTCTTCTTCATATTAACTTTAGTGAAGTTAACTATGATGTGCCTGGGGGATGTCTTATTCAGGTTAAGTAGTGCTGGGTTTCTGAAACTGCTATCTGAATTTCAGAGTCTCTTGGCATGTCTGGAAAGTTTTTTTCATAATCTCAAGAAGAATGGACTCTGTGTCTTGTGAAGCCAGTTTGTCACTTTCAGGTATCCCGATAAGATGAATATTCGTTTTCTTCACGTTATCCCAGAGCTCTCTGAGAGAATGATCCATTTTTACCTTTCATTTCTCTTCCTCTTTGAGCATTTGGCAGTGTTTGAAAGCTCTGTCTTCAATGTCAGAAATTCTTTCTTCTGCTTGCTCCATTCTGTTACTGAGGGATTCTACTGTATTTCTCAGATCTTTGAGGGCTGCAACTTTTTGTTCCAAAGTGTCAAAATTTTTGGTCATTTTGTCTTTGAATTGGTTGAATTCTTGGTTGAATTCTTGAGATATCTTTTGGATTACTGCTTGAAATTCTAGTTCCATCTTTTCCTCCATTCTGTTGATCTCTTTTGCTATCCAGATTCTAAATTCGATTTCTGACATTTCAGCCATTTGTTTATGCATGAGATCTTGTGCTGTGTCTGCCTTATCATTCCCTGAGAGAGTTGATATACTCTGATTATTCATATTGCCAGAGTTTTTCTGTTGATTCCACCTCATGATTGTTTTTCGCTGTTGTCTCTCGCCATCCTCTGGGTTAGAGAGGTGTCTCTCCAAGATTGGACCCCCTTGGGATTACTCTATTGTTGCTGGATATTTATACGAAGTGACCTTGTGTAGCTCCTCTGAGTCTGTCCCAAGCAGGGTGTTTTGGCTGTGGGAGCAATTCTGGAGTGGAGTGTGATACACATGGATCCAGCAGGAAGATTGGGGAAAGTTCACATGATTCTGGGACTGCCTGGTGCCCGGTGACTTTGGCAAAGACAGCCTATGTCTCTGGCAGTCTCTGGCCAGGCAGAGAGCTCTGCACAGAGGTAGGGAGGGCACTGGAGGAAGGGTGTGAGATCCCATGGCTTCCTGGTCATGTGGTCCAGTGTGGAGGGAGGGAGGCACGGAGGTTAGGGGATGATGCAGGTTGTGTGTCTCTCAGAGCCCCTGGCAAGGGCAACACTGGTCAGGAAGGGCTTCAGTGCCCACGGGGTACAGCCAAAATGGAGGTTGTGTGCACTCGGTGAAGACTCTAGCATGGGGTGGTCCTGCTTGCCTGGCAGCCTGGCCCTCTGAGGGGTCATGTGCATTCTGCAGAGACTAGTGTCAGGCAGTGCTGCCTGCCCAGGCATCCTGGCCCACTGGGGGATCATGTGCGCTCTGGAGAATTGCATACACTTGGTGGAGTCTCTGGTGGGGGGAAGACCTGCCTGCGTGGGTGGCCCATCCCGCTGTAGGGCCATGGGTGCTTGGTGGAGTCTCTGGCCACATAGGCAGTTGAGGGGGGAAGCTTGGTGCAGCCCTCAGATTCTGTTGTGGGGTGAGGTGGTTGGTCCAGCCAACATGGAGGGGGGACACTCTTCGAGAACATCCTCTCACAGTCTCAACAGGGGACAGACTTCTGGTTCATCAGGTAAGGGGGGGAGGGCGCACTGGAAGTTCAGAATGGCAGGGAAAACTTTAGTTCAATTTTTATGCCTAGCAAGGAAGCGTTCAGAGACACAGCAGGGTCTCTCAGGGGAAGCAGTCCCCACTTCCCACAGCACTCTCCCATGGGGTGAGACAAGAGGTCCACAGTTCACCCCTCATCTGTAGAAAACCTGCAGGAGCAATTGAAGAGAAAAAAGAGAGGAAACAAACAAAAAAAAAACCAAAAAGACCACAGCTTTCTTGGTGGAGGTAATGGATAGTTTTCCTTTCAGATGAATTTTGTACGCAAAAGCTTTCTTTCTTGGAGTTGCAGCTTGCCTCAGCAGAGGTGACCAGTAGTTATCACTTCTCTCTCAACTGACCTCCCAGTCTTGTGCTTAATTGAGCATTTTCTGGATGCTATCCTTCCCTTTGGATAGCAGCCTCTTATGGAAGTTGTTTCCAGTTGACCATCTTGCCCCTCCCTCATCGACATTTCATCTTTTACTCCATTAACATGGTGTATCATATTTATGGATTTGTGTATGTTCAGCCATCCTTCAATTCTAGGGTAAATCCCAATTTATCATGGTGAATATCCTTTCAATGTGTTGTTGGATTTGATTTGCTAATATTTTATTGAAGACTTTTTACATATGTATTCATCAAAGATACTGGCCAGTAATTTTCTACTTGTGTAGTATCCTTGTCTGGCTTTGGTATTAGGATAATCCTGGTCACATGAAATTAATTTGAAATCACACTATTCCCTCCTTTTACATTGTTTGAAAAAGTTTGAGTAGGATTACTAGCTATTCTTCTTTAGATGTTTAGTAGTACTTCTAAAGAAGTCATCAGATCCTGAGATGTTTGTTCATAGAAGATATTTTATTACTGATTCAACCTCCCTACTCATTATCTGTTCAGAGTCTCTATTTCTTCATGATTCAGTCTAAGCAGGTTGTATATGTCTTGGAATTTATTCAATTTTTCTAGATTATTCAATTTTTTCTGAGCAGTCTCTTAAGATTTTTTTTATTTCTGAAAAATCAGTTGTAATATCTCTTCTTTCATTTCTAATTTTGTCTGAGTCTTTTCTCTCTCTCTCTTTTTTTTTAGTGTAGCCGAAGCTTTGTTAATTTCGTTTATCTCTTCAAAAAACGAATTCTTACTTTAATTGATTCCTTTTATTGTTTTTCTGGTCTTTATTTCTTCTCTGCTCCTTATTATTTTCTTCCTTCCACTAGCTTTGGGCTTAGTTTGTTCATATTTTTCTATTTCCTTGAGGTATAACATTAGGTTGGTTGCTTAAGATTTTTTTTTCTTTGACATATGTGTTTATATAAACTTCTCTCTTAGAAATGCTTTTGCTTTATTCCACAAGTTGATATATTGTATTTCCATTTTTGTTTGTCTCAAGATATCTCTTAACTTACCTTTTAATTTCTTCTTTGATCCACTGTTTGTTCAGAAGAATATTGTTTAATTTTCATATCTGTGAACTTGGTAATATTCCTCTAGTTCTTGATTTCTTACTTCATACTATTGAATTTAGAAAAGATACTTGATATGATTTCAATTTTCTTAAATTTGTTAAGACTTGTTTTGTGGCGTAATATATAATCTATCTTACAGAATGTTTCATATGTATTTAAGAAGAATGTGTGTCCTATTATTGTTGATGTTCTGTATGTCTATTAGGTCCATTGTATAGTTTTTGCCTAAAGTATAATTTAAGTCATAGATTTCCTTATTGATTTTATTTTTGTCTAGATTATATATCCATTGATGAAGTAGAATTTTGAAGTTCTCTATTATATTGTATTATAGTTTATCTGTCCTTAAGAGCTATTATTTTTTCCCTTAAATATTTATGTACTCCAATATTAGATGCATATACATTCACAAATGTTATAGCCTCTTAATGAAATGACTCCTTTATCATTATGTCTCTTTTTACTTTTAAAAGTCCATTTAATCTGATATAAATGCAGCTATCCATGTTTTCTTTTGATTTTAATTTTCATAGAATATCATTTCCCATTCCTTTACTCTCAGTTTATGTGTGTCCTTAAAACTGAAATAAGTCTCTTGTATTCAGCATATAATTGAGGCTTATTTTTCGTAACCAATCAGCTAGTCTGTCTTTTAATTGAATAATTTAATCAATTATATTCAAGGTAATTATTGATAGGTAAGGACTTATACTATTGCCATTTTATTAATTGTTTTCTGATTTTTTTTTTAGACTCTTCGTTCCTTTCTCTTTCTCTTCCTGTCTTTTGTGATTAGGTAATTTTTTGATTTATCATCTTTGATGACTTACTTTTATCTTTTGTGTATCTATAGTACATTTCTGCTTTGTTGTTAACCTAAAATTTACATAATACTTCCTACAGCCTATTCTATGCTGATAACAAC
The DNA here is from genome assembly GCA_963573935.1 of Arctocebus calabarensis. NCBI lineage: Eukaryota > Metazoa > Chordata > Mammalia > Primates > Lorisidae > Arctocebus > Arctocebus calabarensis. The sequence continues at coordinate 13,783 of CAUYON010111207.1, read as the reverse complement.
TTAGTTTTGATCACATAAAAAAATTCACACCATTCCTCCACCTCTAAGACATACATTTTATGTTCTTGATGTCATAATTTATTATCTTTTAAATTTGTGTATACCCAGACCAGCCTGGTGTTGGGAGTAGTCCAGAGCCTGAGGCTGCTGTGATTTTCTTATCCCTGGGGTGAACCTGGAGCCTCAGTCTGTGAAGACTGGCCTGGTACTAAGGCAATCCCAAAGCCTAGGTCACTGGGGCAGGTTGGGCACTGGGGCCTGTTTAGAGCCTGAAACCTCTGGAGACAGCTTGCTAGTGAGTATGTCTAGGGACTAATAACTTCAATCTAGGATCATACCAGGTGTCTTTGCAGGTTTAAAGGCTCAACATTTTTGTACTGGCCTGAAGTATGAGTCCATGGGGGCCTGCCCAGCACTGGATTTTCCTGGTGTGGGCTCAGTGATGGGGTCCAAGGAAAAGTCAAGTGCTCACTTTCTTCTCTTCCTCCACATGGAGGGCTCTTTCTCCACATCACACTGCCTGGGGTTGGTGGAGGGATGATGCAGATAACATGAAACTGTCCTTATCATCTTCAAAGTGTCTCTTCTTACTTCTGTGCTATGACCAGGTGCCACAATCTCTCACCAAGTTTCCTGAGATTTAGGAAGGTATTTTCATGCACAAATACTTGCTTACGTTGATATTTCTGTGAGAGAAGAGTGTTAGAAAGTCATATTCGGCCACTTACTGTGCTAAAGTTCCTTCCTCTCCATCTTAAATCATCTGCAGATTTATCAAGGTTTGAGGTTTTCCCAAGAACAGAAGATGGATCTTTTCTTACATTTATATAATTGAAATGCCTACTCAGGCAGTATTTACAAAACAAAAGAAAGAGTGCCCTGAAGGTAAATTCCGTCTCTACTTCAATTTGGCTAGAAAGTGCCACTCATTTAAAATAGAAATATTTGAAGTTCTCCTGATCAAAATTACAAAAAAAAACAAACTTTTAAAACCAGCCTTATTCAAGACATTCCTCTAAATGACAGAAAGTTGGTTTCTTAGAAAAAGCATAACAAATTTCAGCAGCTTCTTTTCTTCAGTTTTTAAGGTTAGGAATAGGATACTTCAAGCCTCAATTAAGTGTTCAGTAAATATTAATTCTTTCCATTTTTCTTGCTTTCTAAACTTGGTAGATACAAAAGAGTTGAGAGGGGGTCAAGTAGTGTCAGTAAATCTTATTTTTTCTTTCTTCTCTAATCTTCTCCAGCCACACCTCCTGACAACTAAGTCCAGGAATCCATCCCTAGACATTTAAACATTCCCAGATTGTTAATACCACATGAGCACATAATTTTTCCCAATAAGTACAGTGGAATATAATCAAAGGGATTTGCACTATTTTTAAGCACTTATTAGGTATTTTTTCTTATTATAACAAGATTTTGCTCTGTCTTGTGAATAACTAAATTCACTGAAGCAAGATGAGTTATAGTCAACCAAGTCCAACATTTTTACCCTGTAATTTATTCAAAATTCTTGCTGTCTGTTAAAGAATCTATAGTTATTTAGAAATATAAACTTCTTTTAACTTTATCAAGACCAGTACTGTGTCTTATTTTCCATATCATTCTTCAGAAAGAAATCATTCATTTTGTATCACTTCACAAATACTGACTCACCAGGGGAAGAAGCAATGATGGGTGAGAATGAAACCCCCATGCAGAGCCATGAAGAGGGTATATGGTATTTGGTAGGCTTACTAACTAGCTGAGTAATTCCCTTCTACCTGCCAGCTTGGCAGTGGGCATGATTTAAAATTTTGTTCCAGAGAAATTGCAAAATACTACTTGGAAGAAACCTTCATGGAAGCTCCTGAATGACAACAATTAAATACTAAATCTACAAATACCAACCTACTAGTCAATATGGATTTAATTCTGCCACCTTCCTTGGCTCAATGTGTTGACTCCGAGCATGAGCTCTAGAACCAGACTGCTTGGATGGAACCAGACTCTTCCACCCAGACTGTGTTATAATAATTACCAGATATGGGACCACAAGCAAGTTCTTTAACTTCTCTTTGTTTTCCTTATATAAAGAGCTGATATTAACAATACTTACCTCATGTTATTTTTGTTTGGATTAAATGAGATAATGCATGTAAAGGACATAGAGGATTGCTTGTCTTCATAAGCACTCAATAAATGCTGGTTTATTATTTCTACCAATTAATTACCCTCATTCTTTCTCACCCTTGGGTTAAACATCATTTACATGATTTTCTAACGACTATTTCCAAAGCATGTTATCATGCAAAATAGATCAAATGAGCTCCATTTAATGATTTAATTAATTAATCATTTGGGCTTTATTTAAATTAAGTCCTAGACACTTTCATCTAAGATACAGTAATTGCTCTGGCCTATTTCCTATGCTCTTGTGAACAAAGAATGTTCGAACAAAAACACGTCCTTTATCCCTGTCCCAAATTACCCTGACTGGAGGCTCTTTGCCTGGCAGCCCCGTCAGGCAATTCTGAGAGTTTTAAAAACAAACAAAAAAGCAAAACCACTGCTAGGCCAGCTGTATTCAACATGATAATTAAATGAAACTTGGGTGACTACACTCAGTCAGAGTCATTTCTTGGCTTTAGTAATTTTGACATCTTTAATGTCCATCTGAGTTTTTAGCAGCTCTTATTTAAGCCAAAATGAAGTTTTTCAACACTGGGAAATCTCATCAAGCTGCATGAAGGCAGGAGAGTAACAACAGGTTTTCATGCACTGTGGCTTATGGGTGTGATTTGTTTTCCTTTTCTATTTTTTTATTTTTATTTTTTGGTTAGCGCATCCAAAACATTCATCATTTGCTAAGATTATGTTCTTTGGAACTAAAAAGGTAACACAATGTATCATAAATAATATTTGAAACCATTGACTATCTTCCATACTGACATTTTGAAAAGCAAACAGAAGGATTTATTTCAAGTTCTTTTCATACAAAGAAAAAAGAATAAAAGAGAAAAATTTTATTCCTTTAATTTTTATAGACTTTGTTCTTTGACTTTTCATCTTATTACCCACAACAAATTTAATTTTAAAAGGCATTTTTTTCCATAAAGGTTTATCTTAAGGGAGACATGGAAAAGACTAATTTCCATTTCTTTGTTTTTAAAATGAAAGATGTTTTAGTTCTTGTACTTCATTCAACCTTCCCACTGAAGATACTATTTGGAGAGTATATTCTCTATTTCAAAACAACCTCCCTGACAAACATTCAAGGTGGTTCCGAATAGTCTTACAGGAAAGAGAGAAATTTGAATTTATGTGTGGGAGGGGTGTTGAGAGAAAAGAGTACAGAGAAATAAAGGATTTTTTTTCTTTTTTTGTGTGTAAAGGAAAGGCGGGTGGTAGATGAGAGGCTTCCATTGTAAACAGATTGTATTTCATCCTTTTCTAAAACACCTAGTTCTTAACTTCTTCCAGAATGGTCCTATTGCTAGGTCAGTGATATCATAAATTACATATAGCCTACTGTGTAGTTGCTGTCCTGGCATTGTTTAATCACAGAAAGCAAAATTTCTGGTTCACACTGCTCCTGCCTAGGTGGAGATGTCATTTTGATTTAAAAGTTATTGCCATGTCCTCAGACTTCCTGGAAAGTTACAATTACCATTCTTTCTGAATAGAATTCAATGTAGACTAGCCCAAAGCAGTGATTTGCCTATGATACCGTATTAATGTATTCATTCTTAGAGGATTTCAAAGAAAATGTATTTAAGGAAGGAAAAATATGACCATATGGATCTCACAGAAAAAGGGATTCAAAGTCACAGAAATTAAGTGGTTTATATGTATAAGAGCCCTCCTCTTAGTACAGATAATGTTCTGGGTTCTAAATGTAAAAAGATGCATGTAATGGGAAGGGGAATTTCTACAGTGTTCCCCCCCAACATGAAATTGTTAAGATGATACTTTTTCTTCTGTTCTTTTACAGTGTTAGATAGTATCACTCAAAAACATCTGGAATTGTTCATATTATTTCCTTGGCAACTAATCTCACTTAGCCCTATGGACCTTCTCACTGAACCGATATTCACCTTGTATCATTTGTTTTTTTATTAAATCATAGCTGTGTACAATAATGCAATCATGGGGTACAATGTGCTGGTTTTATATACAGTTTGAAATATTTTCATCAAACTGGTTAATATAGCCTTTGTGGCATTTTTTAGTTATTATATTCAGACATTTGTATTCTACATTTAGTAAGTTTCACCTGTACTCTTCTAAGATGCACCATAGATGTAGACCCACCAATTACTTTCCCTCTACTCCCTTCCTTCCCTTGCCCCTTTCCCCATATTCTTCTGTTGTGTAGGTTATAAATTAGTTTCATAGTAGGGCTGAGTACATTGAATACTTTTCCTTCCATTCTTGAGATAATTTGCTATGAATAATATGTTCCAGCTCCATCCATGTAAACATGGAAGAGGTAAAGTCTCCATCATTTTTAAGGCTTCATAATATTCCATGGTGTACATATACCACAATTTATTAATCCATTCATGGGTTGATGCACACTTGGGCTTTTTCCATGACTTAGCAATTATGAATTGGGCTTCAATAAACATTCTGATACAAATACCTTTGTTATAATGTGATTTTTGGTCTTTTGGGTATATACCTAGTAGAGGAATTATACGATTCAATGGCAGTTCTATTCTTAGATCTCTAATTATTCTCTAAACATCTTTCCAAAAGGAAGGTATTAGTTTGCATTCCCACCAACAATGTAGAAGTGTTCCCTTTTCTCCACATCCACACCAACATCTCTGGTTTGGGGATTTTGTTATATGGGCTAATCTTACTAGAGTTAGATGATATCTCAAAGTAGTTTTGATTTGCATTTCTCTGATGATTAAGGATGATGAGCATTCTTTCATGTGTCTGTAGGCCAAAAGAGATTAAACTTTCACTCTTTGCAGATATGCTTGTATATCTGGAAAATACCAGGGATTCTACCACAAAACTCTTAGAAGAGATCAAAGAATACAGCAGCTTCTCAGGTTACAAAATCCACACTTATAAATCTGTAACCTTTATATACCAACAATAGCCAAGCTGAAAAAACAATCAAGGATTCTATTCACCTTGTATCATTTATCATCACAGGTATGTGTATATTTGTTCACGCCTCTTTAACATTCTGAATATAATAATGAAAAAATAATTTGTTTTTTCATTTCCAAGGGTGTAGATCACTATGTTTATCTATAGTTGGTTCTAGTACAAGCAAATTTTATTTTGTCATAGGTTAATTTATGATGCTGAGATGAGTATGACAGAAGGATAGCCAGGCTGTTTAGGATTCAAATTATGCATTCATATCTTATGACAGGTGTAACCTCACCTAAGGTGGATCACCTTTGTAGGTGGGTAAGCTTCAGGTTTCTTGTAGACCACAGTGTAACTGGGTGAATCAAGTTGGATGTATGGGAATACTTCAGTAATTGCACTTCACCTTCTTCACTCTATGTACCTTTTATCTGGCTTTGGTCCTCACTGATTTCTTAAAGATTAAGCTAAACCAATTGAACATGTTATCTGTTGCATAGAATGGGGAAATGAAAAAGACACACCCTGGGGTTAAGAAACCAACAAGGTAAGCAAGTCGTAGGTATGAATCTATTTTGACTATGCAACTCACCATCAAAGTTATTTAGTGATTGGAATAAAAAAAGACAAATTTCCCCCCTTCTCCTTCCTTCCTCATATGAAATTACCCTCTTTCAGTCAAATGCTACCTTTTTGAAATAAAGAACCTGTGAGAAAGCTGGACAAGAAAAGCACATAAACTCCAGAGCAGCTGATCATAGCTCCTAGTGATCTAACTTGCTCTCACAAGAAACAAATCATGTAACCTGATTTATGGAGCGGATTAGGAGGATAAACTCATCACTATTTTTAGTACATGCTGAATGACTGCCTTGCTGGATAGCTTGACTTGATTTGGGATGTCATACCTCACATAAAAACAAGCCTTTATTTTCTTTTTTTTTTTTTTAATAATTTCACTGAATCATAATTATGTACATTGGTGCAATCACAGGGCAGTATTGGTGTCTTTATGTGGTGATCAAGCCTTTATTTTCATTGAGCTATTTTTGTGTGTGTGTGCAAGCACAGACCCTATTCACATCATGTTTAATATGTCATAACAAATAGGTAAATCATCCCTTGTTGGCAAGCTAAGTCCAGGTTGTAGTAATTTTGCCCTCAGTACTGAAATCCTGGCACTTTCAGGGTTGTTACCCTATAATGTTATTTCAGTGAAGAAATGACTGCAATTTTCACTCTCTTTTAGAAAGACCTGGCATTTTCTAGGGCATTAATCACAAAAATCCCTTTTTAATAAAAGAATAAAAGGAAAATACAAAGAAATGAATTAGGTTCCAAACAGCACTCCAGGGAACTATGTGAATATAGAGAATGTTGGCAAATGAACATTTTAGACTTTTAAATCAAATAACTTTAATGGTAAGATATTTCTTATTCCTTAAGGAGCAGAAATGTTGGATAAAGATGTGTGAGATGCATTTTATGTTATTTTTAACTTTTTGTAATTTTTTTTCACCTAAGTATTTCCCTAAATTATGCATTTGGGGAAAACAAAACCCATAAGAATATTTCTTCCCTGAAGTAGTTAAAAATGAAACACCGATGACTTGAAAATAGCCACTAGAAGGTACTAAACAGATTTACTACACATTGAATGGAGGAAAATCATTCAATTAGCACTATTTACACTGCCCAGATTTCTATATGCATGATGTAAAGGCAGATAACTAACAATAAGGACAAAACAAAGTAATTATGAGAGTAATATTGCAATTATATAAATAACCTTTGATTTTTTGGTCTCTACCTTTATTAGACTTTAAAAAATGGAAAGGTCACAAAGAATAGGCTCACATTGCAAAGTACATCAGATAGGCATTTCATAAGAGCTGTGTCTTGTTTTTGTTTCACCATTTACCAGCTCTAAAATGACATAGGTTAAATTATTTAACCTTTATGACTCTCAGTGTTCTCATTTTTTAAATGGAGATAGTGTTAGCTCCTCTGCTTTGGGGGGGGTTGTTAATAACGAGCATCAACAAAGTGAGAGAGGCAACTGGACTTTATGAAATGGTGACGTCTCATATCAAGGTGAAATAGTATCCTTTGCCTCCATTCTTTTTCAGTTATTCTTTTTAATACAGAAACATCTTGCAAACATATTTGAAAATGTGTTGATTTCAAATCAGGATAGATGTCATTACAGTCTTATAAGCCTATCCTCTCTTTGTCAGGGATAGTATTCATTCAATCAAAAGGTCCATGGCCAAATGTCTACCTTCACACACTTTCCTGAGCTCCTTGTCTCAGTAAACTGCTTAGTTAAAATGAGTTTTCATTTAAGTGGAATATAGCTATTGAGAAATTCTTTGAGAATAGTGCAATATGTGGTCCATAGTGAGTCCTTAATATGCAATTGTGGATTGATTGAGTGAATTTATGTTTTAATAGCAAACAATCTAAATGTGACCCCACTGCATGAGAATGTGTTGACCCATGAAGCTTTGTGTATATTTCACTTGCTAGGACTGATGTCTCCACTGACAACCCCATGCCCTCTCAATGAGCATAACAGCTCATATCCAGTCTATGCATTAAACTTTCTCTAGCTTGACTATATCCGATGAATGACTTGAATGTATATTCTACTAAACATTAATAAAGCCAAAAAATAAGTCAAGTCAAATTTATTGAGTACCTACCTGGTACAAGTGTAAGAATTATTGTTCTATCAACATGGTAGAATAAGGAAAGTGGATCACTACATCACCATAAATAAAAATTGATACTGTGTGAAATATAAGAATGAAAATGTACAAATCCATAGCCAACATAAAAATAAAAGAGGAATTTGAAAAGGGAAAGATGTAACCCTAATTTCCAGAAATCAATGAGAACATAAATCCTACACATACTCATGCAATTTTATGCTGTGGCTATTGGCCACAGATCTAGGCCTTTATGTGTGAGCTTGAGGACTAGAACTTCAGTACTCATATGGGATACAATATAGAGACCACAATTCTGCCAGATTGGAGAAAATATTTGTTGCATAAAGCCAGACAAAAAATGTCTATATGCTATATGATAGCACAGAAAATGATTCTGCCCCTCTTGTGCTACTTGCCCACCAGACTTGGGCATAGCAAGTACCTACATCCCTGGCATCCACTGCCACCACTTCGGTAGACCCACTTGGCCAAAATTGCCACCACTGGCCTGGCCGGGGGACTCAAGCAGAGCAATCCCTCATGATGACCTGCCTTTGTGGGACAGGAACATACTCTGCCTCAACCCAAACTTTTAGAAGCAGTCTGGTGATATGCCAACAGGCCACTCCCCTCCACAAACATCCTCCAGCACCTACCTGGATTGTGACAACCAGAGCTGCACAGGAGAGTAGAGCACAGGAGAGTTAGAGGTGTTAGAGGCTTGCAGTGTCCATCTCCCACTTGGGTCCATTCTTCTGCATCAGAACTCAAACACACCATCCAAGGCCCTCTAGCTTTCTTCACTGAGAAGAGTTCCCAGCAGAGAATAATAGGTATACCACAAAGCTATCTGTTTTGAGCTGACAGAAGCGGTTCCAGATGAGAAGAAGCCAACATAAGAAGTCTAACAACATGAAAAAACAAAACAAACAAACAAAAATAAAAATTGTAGTGATAGCCCCAAAGGATCATATTGCCTATTCATCACAGTACTCCAATCAAAAGAAAATTGTTTAAATGCCAGGTATGGAATTCAGACTATGGGTCACAAGTAAGATCAGTGAGATTGAGCAGAAAGTTGAAAACACAAAGAAACAATAACAACAAAAAAATTCAGGACATGAATGAAAAAATTCACTGAAGACATAGTCATCTAAGGGAAATATAACAGAACCCTGACTTCATTTGTGTTGGCTTGAAGAAGCCAGTTTGAACATCTACTTACTTCTCTATCCTGAAGCAGCTTTAAGCTTTTTCCAGATCCTGCATTCCTGTAACAAGTCCACTCAGACTAAGGAACTTACTTAGCTGGCCTTGGATTCTCCACCCAAGATGCTTTCCTGCCTTTTAAATGTCAAGATATGAAAAGATCACTTAAAACCTGGAAGAATCAAGGCAAATATGACATCACCAAGGCTAAATTTATCTTCCTGGCCAAAGTCAAAGTGAGGGACAAAATTCTACTAGTGATGAGGAAAAGACAACAGAAACTTAGGAAGGAAAATCCATCAGACTAATGGCAAACTTGGCAGCAGTAATCTTGAGAACCAGAACGGTCTCACCTACAGTCTTCTTAAACAAAATAATTTCCAACCATGAATTTTGTATCCTGCAAAACTAAGTTTCATAAATGAAGGAAAATAATCTTTCCCAGATAAGCAAGCTCTAAGGAAATTTGTCACCATTAGACTTTGCCCTACAAAAAATGCTAAAAATTCTCCATACAGGGAATAGAACATTTGATACCCATAGTATAAAAATATTTAAAAGGTAAAACTCATAGTTCTTATAAAACAATAACACAAGAGAGAAAACCCATGAAATACCAATGTTGTTTCTCATAGATCTAGAAAAACAGCCCTAAACTTCATATAGAACCACACACACAAGAATCTGAATAGCCAAATCAGTCTTAAGCAAAAAAGAACAAATCTAGAGGCTTCACATTACCTGACTTCCAATTATGCTACGAGGTTATAGTAACCACAACAGTATGGTGTTGGTATAAAGGTAGATACATAGACCAATGGAACAGAATAGAGAATCCTAAGCTATATAACTATATATAATCGACTTTTGACAAAGCAGACAAAACATACCCTGAGGAAAGGAAAGAATGCCCTTTTCAATAAACAATGCTGGTAATAATTATATGGTCACATGCAGAAGGTTAAAACTGGAATTTTCTCATTATATATAAAAATTAACTGAAGATTTATTAGATATTTAAACACAAATTCTAAAAGAATACATCAGAAAAATTACTCTGGATATTTCCTTAGCCAAAGAATTTATGACTAAGACCCCCCAAATAAATACAACAACCAAAAAGCACGTAAATGTTGATCGACTAGTTCCTACTTGGTGTTGAGTACATGTGGTGTTTGTTTTTCCATTCTTGTGATACTTCACTTAGAAGAATGGTCTCCCAGTCCATCCAGGTTGTTATAAAAGGTAGTAGATCATCATTTTTCATGGCCAGGCAGTACTCCATGATATACACACACCACATTTTATTAATTCACTCATGTATTGATGAACACTTGGGTTGTTTCTGCATTTTGCAATTATCAATTGTGCTGCTATAGACATTCAACTATAGATAAATCTTTTCTATAAAATGTTTTCCTTTTCTTTTTTTTTGTATGAAAGGTCTTGGGGATGCTGCAGAGCAGCATTAAGGAGGAGAGAAGAGAGAGAAGGAAAGAGAAGAGGGAGAAAGGGGGAGAGAGGAGAGAGAGAGAGATAAGGGAGAGAAAGGGGCAGAGAGGGAAAAGAGAAGGGGGAAGAAAGGGGTAGAGACAGAGGGAAGAGAGAGGAAAGACATAGATAGACATAGGAGAGAGAGGGGCAGAGAGGGAAAAGAGCAAATGTTTTTCTTCTTTAAGTAAATATCTAATAGTGGGATTGGTGGATCAAATAGTAGGTCTACTTTTAGTTCTTTGAAGAATCCGCATTCCACAGAGTATGTTCTAGTTTGCATTCCCACTCACTAGGTTGCAGTGTGCAAAGTGTTCCTTTTTTTCCAGAATGGTTCATAGGACGGTGAGGAGGGAGGATGGCTTGAGCTCAGAATTGAGACCCTGTCTCCACAAAAAATAAAAATATTAGCTGGGCATCATGACATATACCTGTCATCCTTGCTACTCGAAAGGCTGAGGCAGGAGCATCGCTGAAGCCAGGAGCTGGACATTGCTATGAACTATGATGATGTCACTGCACTCTACCCAGGGCAACAGACTGAGACTCTGTCTGAACAAAGAAAACCAAACCAAAAAATAAGGAAACTTGAGTATACATATTTTTTTTCATATGTTGTCATATTAATACTTGAGGAATTTGTTGTGGACATTTATTTGTGTGACATTTTATCCTGCAATATTGTTTTCTTACACAGGCTTTGCCTAGTTTGGGAACTAAATGAGTTGGGAATTTTCTTCCTCTTCTCTTCCCAGGAGATATTTTCAGATTTGTGTCATTTATTTTTTAATTGTTTGTATAAATATATCTTTAAAAACTGATGGATTTTTAAAAATGTTTTTAACTGCCGTACTGTTCAAGTTTCCTGTTTTATCTTAGCGAAGGTGTAGTGGCTTGTTGCTGTTGAAGAACCTGACAATTTTTATCCAAATTTCTGAATTTATATACATGAATATGTGTGCAATGTCCCTATATTTTATTTTACAGCCTATGAAATTTTATCATAAAAATATGACATTTTCCAGCTTCTAAGTCTACTATTTTTATAATAAATCAGGAAACAGATGAATATATTAATAAGATACCACACTGATACAGTCAGAAAAATCTAAGTACCGAATTCTGCTTTCTTCAACAAACATATTACAAGGAAAAAGAGTAATAGATGGAAAGTATAACTGTTGATAAAACTAAATTGAAAACACATGTAAACAATATACACACATTAAATTTAAAGAATATAGTACATTATTTGAATTTAGATATAAATAAGAAGACTATAAAAGGTAAATATTTATGGGCAGTGCTTCTGGCTGAAAGGAGTAGGGCGCTGGCCCCATAAACTGGAGGTGGTGGGTTCAAACCTGGCTCCGGCCAAAAACTGCAAAAAAACCCAAACAAACAAAAGGAAATATTTATGAGACAAAAAACTTTACATATGATTTACATATTTTGTGATATTAAGCAAATATTTTAAAAATTGTTTAGGTGATATTGCTACCATGAAATTACTTTAAAGACTGATATATACACTGTGGTGTAAATTGAAGGAATCAATATAATTAAGATTTTAATTATGGACAAGAAAATCTGTAAAACCAAAGCAGTGTTAATCAAAATCACATTAGTCTTTTTTTCCTCATAGAATTTGACAAAACAGTTCAATCAGTAAGAATAGAAATTAACTAAACATATAGTTAAAACAGTATTTTCCATGTCTTCATAATTATTAAAACTCGGTGCTGGTACTATTTTCTCTACATTTGCTATAATTAAAAAACACTTCTAAAACAGTTGAATAATTCATACAAATGAGTTAAGCAGTCATCATGGAAAAATGAAAAACAATAAAAGCGGAAGGACAATTAAGATATTATATAATAACATTTTATGGGAAGTAGTTAAATCAGTGCTTAGGGGAAAATACATTTATTGGAAAAGAAGATTAACAATGAATGAGCCAAGCATTACCTTCAAGAAATTAGTAAAATAGCAGCAGAAGATAACCATGATTACCACTATGAAATGGTTGAAAGTAGATCATGAGTAGACATTGATAATCTACAAAACCAAAAGCTGATTCTTTAAACTTACTATGAAAATCTCTAGTGAGATCTATGGAGAAAAAAGGATGGGAAAGACACAAATAAATACCATTATGAATAAAACGGGTTTTTAAAAAGGCATTTTAAATAAAAACAATACTGTAAATCATTTCATGCAACACCAGCTGGAAGCATTCTGAAAATAATATAAAATATCATAATTGTCTCATTAAGAAATAGAAAATCTATGTCGATCTACTCTATACACTAAAGAGCCAGATTTTATAACACTTGAATTATACTGAACTTTCAGGTAACAAATAAGCAATGGTTATCTCAGAATATTTTAGGAATGAGGACCAAGAATGTAGGTGGACCTGGACCAAATCATTTGGTTCCTAAACACCTGCCTCCAAGGTTAATCTACAAGTCAGTCAATTTCTCTCCCATCCATTCATTCTCCCTAGGAACCTCCTTAGCCACTGTTTATGCCCCATACTCCTCAATTTACGCCCTTCCCTCTAAAAGACCTGTATAAAGCTATCCGAACTCTTTTGGAAAATTAGGTTTTCACTCTGTGATTTCTCCTCATGTGCACTGTAAATAAATAACTTTCTCTTATTATTCTGCTTTAATTGTGAGCGATCTTTCAGTGAACTTTCAGGGGAAAGGGCAAGTTTCCCTTCGCAGCCATGATATAAAGAAATTTGAATTTCCATCTTCCTGATATAATCAGTATTATGTTGGTAGATTTTTTTTTAAAACTCTTCCTCTAACAAGATGAAAAAGTCTTGACTTGCAGCATTTACTGATTTTCATGGAGCAACTCCTTTCATCCTGGCCAATTTCAAACTACCATGGGATGTGATGATGCCAAATATATAGGCATGTGCAATTAGAATCTTGAGCCTGTACCCTTCTAAGATGCACCATAGGTGAGGCCCCACCAATTACCCTCCCTCCACTCCAACTTCCCTCCCTCCTCCCCTCTCCTTCCCATATTCTTGTGCTATAATTGGGTTATAGCCTTCATATGAAACCTATAAATTAGCTTCATAGTAGGGCTGAGTACATTGAATACTTTTTCTTCCATTCTTGAGATACTTTCCTAAGAAGAATATGTTCCAGCTCCATCCATGTAAACATGGAAGAGGTAAAGTCTCCATCTTTCTTTAAGGCTGCATAGTATTCCATGGTATACATGTACCACAATTATTAATCCATTTG
>CAUYON010111205.1:0-32433 GCA_963573935.1 Arctocebus calabarensis | reverse complement strand
GGGAAAGGAAGAGCAGAGAGAGGGAAGGAGTAAAGGGGGTGGGGTCTTGGGGTCTTGGTGTGTGCCACACCTTTTGGGGGCAAAACATGATTGTAAGAGGGTCTTTTCCTAACAAATGCAACCAGTGTAACATGGTTTCTTGTACCCTCAATTAATCCCCCCCCCAAAAAAAATATGGCAAGCCAGGTACAGTGGCTCCTGCCTGTAATTCCCGCAATCTGGGATGCTGAGGTGGGTGGATCAGCTGAGCTCAGGAGTTTGGGACCAGCTTGAGCAAAATGAGACCCTCCCCCCCATCTACTAAAAATAGAAAAAGTTAGCTGGGTTTGTGATAGTTTCCAGTAGTCCCCAGCTACTTGGGAGGCTAAGGCAAGAAAATATCTTGAGCCCAAGAGTTTGAGGTTGCTGTGATCTATGATGCCACAGAACTCTACCATGGATGACAAAGTGCCACTCTGTCTCAAAAATTAAAAAAAAAAAAGAAAGAAAGAAAAGAAAAGCAATAGAAGAACTGGTTAGCCTTCCTTCTCATTATGAATCCTGAGTTGTCAATGAGTAGAGGGAATATACATTCATTTAAGCATGTTTATATTTATAATTACAAATATAATTACAATTATACATTCTGATATGTAATATTTAAATTTACTTTCATTGGTATCTCTTAAAGGTGACCAATATTTTATTTGTAATATCTTGACATTTTGTGGTTTTTTTGTTACGTATAGGTGTTTATTATAACTATCATAAAATAACAGAAATAAGGGATTGTCCTTATTCCCCAAAAGATTTAGCCCTTTCTTACTTGAGGTCCTAAATGGTTAATGTCTAAGTCTTAAAATCTGCTGTCTGTTAATAAAAACACCTGGGTTAAAGTAAGACCTTAAAGCAAGAATTGTGGTAAAATTATGATTGTTATTAGGATAGACAGAGCTGGAGGTTGACCAGCCATTGTTTTCTAACTCGCCTCCCTGCAATTGCTTATTGCTAAAGTGTCAAGTATCCCTGACAGGTGCAAGACTTGTGACTTCGCCAAACACTTCTATAGATAATGTGGATATTGTAACACCTAAGACTTACCTTCCAGATATCTTCCAGACTCTCCATTGGTGAGTGGAGGGGGATTGACTTCATCTGGACCGGTGGCCATGTATAGGAGCTGACCCAACAGGCCTTGGGACCTTCTACCCAGAAACTCTCTCAGCCAAAAGACAACTTCTGCTTCCCAATTCTGTGAGTTTATACCCAGCCAATCAGCAGACCCAATTCTCTAGTCCTTGTTTGCTAAAGTACCTTTAAAAACCTTAGCTCCCAAATACTTAGGGAGATGAATCTGGAGAATTCCCCCAGCTCCTTGCTCGGCACCTTGTATTAAACCTGTTCTCTGCAGCTCCTGTTCTCTCAGGATACTGGGCTTCTCTCCTCCTGGGCAGTGGCAAGGGACCCTGTTGGGAAGTAATAAGCATTATTTTTGTACTAGGAAACCTTGGGACATGCTAGGTGGTCAATGCTAATAAAGCAAATTGTGGTGGGGGCTTTGAGCCATGTGTTATGAGCTCGATGTCTTAATGAGAATAAGGAGAATAAAGACCTAGAGGAATTTAAGCAAAACTGAGTTTAAGGGCACAGTCCTCCATATTGCTAGGTCCACTTAAGAACTTCTGACACAAAGTTCAAGTTATAGGATTTCCCAAAACTCCCTCAGCTTCAATAATTTGGTAAGTTTACAGAGCTCCCTGAAAGCTATTGTACTCAGGGCCACATTTACCACAGGAGAAGGATATAAATTAGACCCAACCAAGGAAAGGGATTCTTAAGACAAAGTCTGGAAGAGTTCCAAATGCAAAGTCTCCACCATGGTCAGGAAGTTTACTCTTCTGGCTTTGATGTGCAGCAATACGTGGAGGATTACCAGCCTGGGAATCTCACCTGAGCTTCAACATCCAGAGATTTGCTTGCAACTTGTTACCTAGACATCATCAATGCATTTGCTCAAGGGGCTGAACTCATCTAAATTGCCTCCAAATTCCCCGATGTCAGACTGATGTAGCATGGCCCAAAGCCCCAACCCTGTGATTGCATGATTGGTTTTAGAAGTATGAGAGCCCCAACTTTGACTCGCCCCAACTTTGACTCATCAGATTTAGGATAAATTGTCCACTCTGGATGACAAAGACTACTATAGCTCAGGAAATTCCAAATGTTTGGAGATTACTTCCCTAGTGTCTAGACTAAGGCCAAACCTCTTTTAGAGATCTGATCTTTTTCTCCGTTTAAGGTTAGCTATGTGTGGAGTCAGCATGTCTAACTGATCAATCGCCAAGAAAAAGCCTGAACCAGATGGCTCAGGTAAGCTATCTTGATTGGCAACACACAGTGACTGTTGCCAAATATGGCTGTTGAGAAAAGTAGATGCTATCTGCCTACTTCACCCAGCAAGGACACCATGAAACTCTCTGCCTGTTCTCCCCTGAATCCGACCTTATGTGGCTCTTCCTTCCCTTTGGTGATTTTAATCTCTAGCCCTTTGCTTTAATACAATTCGATTTAGAGTGTAATAACTTTTCTGAGTTTTTTTACTTTCTTTTAATGATTCATTTAACCTGAGAGTGGTTCTGGGGACTGTCAGAAACACAGCACTATTTTGAAGATGGGGAAAGATATCAACAACTATCACTGTATAATTTTTATATTTGGTTTGTTCAGCAGTCACAGAAATTACAATTGTACTAATTATTTTATTGCATCATGAAGCCCGAAGATAATTCAGAAGATCCTGAATCACTGTGTTGACTCTCATGTTTCCACTTTGGAAAGGATATTTGAGAAGCAAATCAATATGGTAAACCTCCAAAGGTAAAGTATTTAGTCTGAACAAACCACAGAGGCTGTTTGGTTTGATCACTGGCCAGTGTAATCTAATGACCACACACATTTTCTATTACTCTTTACTGCCAACAAGAACATCTAAGTCAGAGACATCAAGATTCTTTTTTGTAGATATACAAAGAATATTTTCTAAACCATAGACATGGGCAAATTATGCCTGTCTACACATAAAGCAAATTAAGCCTAACCTCAAAACTATAGTGGGTATGCAGTCATAGAGGATACTAATTAAACTTCAACATGCTCCACACCCATATATCTATATATATGTACGTAGTATTGTCTTTGTTTTATAAATATACACAGGTAGGCACATACCTGTAGCAATACAAACAAGTCTTTCAAACACTTTATATATATAAAGCTGTATGTGTATAAACATATATATATAAACTTACTTAATTCTCACAAAGATTCTATGACTTAAGCACTATTATTATACTTATTCTACGGATAAGAAAATGTAGCCATAGATGTTAAGTAATTTCGCTCATTGTACACAGCTTATAAGTGGTAATGATATGATTCAATTCGAACCTTGCCAGCTAAGCCCTGGAGTATGGAACTGATGTAGTCCTGCTTCACCTAGTTCTGGACACAAGGCCCCATTTTCTGGGCTCAAGCAGGCTCATAGACCAGGCTGGTTAATGTTCAGTCTAAACCACCACTTCTAGGGAGGAGCAGAATGCCCCAAACAAGACCCTATCCATCCCTAAACAGTGGCAGTTTTAAAAAGAGCTTCTGCTTCCAGGCCTGTGGACCAACAGCTGTGACATATTTGACACACATGCCACCTTAGTGTCCCGGGGTCTCACACCCGTGTTTGGTTCCACGAGTGCTGGAATCTTGCTGCGTGACCTGCTTTGTTACTACGGTGTGTTTTTGTGTGCCATCCACGAATGTTGGAGTTTAAATTAGGGCGATCAACAAACATTATTTCTTGTTAAACTTGGCAAGAGTTTGGGATGTGTGAGTCCAAGTTCATGGGATGACGCCATGAAGAAGACGGCTGAGCAAGCTGGATTCACGTTTTTCTGAGGGGAGAGAAAGTGTCACTGAGGAAGACAGGTTAGGGCATCCTGTTTTTTCCCACATTAATACATTTGCCTTTTTCTTCTTTTTTTATCCTGCATAAGATTGTTAATATTTGTCAAGTTAAAATAATTCTTAAAAAGGTCTCAAACCATGTGCAAACAGATCATACATTTTTCGGAGGGGCAAGAAAGTGTCATTTATGAAGAGACATCAGGGTGGCCAATAAGGGGCATAACTGATGAAAACATTGTAAAACTTCATGGAACCGGGGTCAAAATCATCAGCTGACTGTGAGAAGCATAGCAGACCAAGTAAACATCGATAGAGAAACAGGAAAATCTTGGCATGAGAAAGGTATGTGCAAAAAGGGTCCCCAAGTAAGTCACTGATGAGCAAAACCAAAGAGCTCGCTGGGCACCATCTGTAAGGAAGCTTTTAGCCACACAACAAATCACTGCGTTGGAATACCCTCCTTACTCACTTGATCTGGCCCCAAATGACTTTTTTATTTACCCAAAGCTAAAGGAAATACTGAACGGAAGATATTTTGACAACATTCAGGGCATCAAGGGTAATATAATGACAGTTCTTATGGCCGTGCTAGAAAAACAGTTGGGATGACAGGCACCCACCACAAAGTGTGGCTATTTTTTTCTCGTAGTTGTCATTGTTGTTTAGCAGGGCCTGGCCAGGTTCGAACTTGCCATCCCCAGTGTGTGTAACCAGCACCCTAACCATTGTGTGACGGGCACTGAGCCACAGTGGAAGTTCAACACACAATGCGACACTGTTCTCTGCTGGCCTGAATAGCCAACTTGATTGGGCATTCAGGGAGGTTTTACTGTGAGGATGTGTCTCCTGGTACATGCAACATGGTCTTAAGATAAAAAGACATCAGAATTTTATACCTTGACCCAGTGACAATGCTTTGTCACGTGAAAGGATTTCTAAATTTGTTTTGTATTATGTCCTTTTCTGTAAAAAAAAAAAAAAAAAATCTAAAGAAGGAAATTCCACTACAAATGTCTTACCTTATAAAAGGCATGCTTAGAACAAAATATTCTTGGAAAGAAATGTGTTTGGAATAAAATGTACTTGGACTAAAATGTAGACTAAGTAAATGAGGACCTGGCAGCTCAAGGCTCCAATAAGGGAGGGGATATTTTCAGGTTAGGCTTGTTCTAAAAGACACACGATTGGTGAAGAAAGTCCGAGCTTTTATTGGGTCAGGAGAGCACAGCTCAGAGGTGACCAATAGCAGGACACAGGAGTGCGGTGCAGGGACACGGCACCAGGCTTCAGGTTTGTTCGAGGATGAATAATCACAAAAGCTACCATAGAAAGACAAGCAATAAAGGGCCTCTTTGTAGAACATGAACTCTAAATACCAGAGGAGAGCAGATTTTTTCTCTTTGAAATTAAACGTCTAATTCAAGGAAGAGAGAATTCTAAAGAAAATTAATTTATGGTCCAAGAAGTACATGGGAAACAGATGGGACAAAAATCTTTCCTGTGTTGACTCATAATTGAAAGGAACTGAAATTGTCTATAGGTGACATGTTCAAAGTTAGAGGTAGGTCTAATTAAAACATGCATTTTAACTAATTGTGCCTTAGTCTGTGCTTGCACTGTGAGAAGGTGTATGTATTACACACGATCCTCTCTGGGTAGTGATGTGATTCTAACGGTCATGGTCAGGCTCAGAGTGAGACAATCTGAACGAGGTAAATATCAATATTTTGAACCCTCCTACTTTTTTAAAAAAAAAAATCTTGTTTTTCCTTAATTAATGGAGTTATAACCAAGGAAATTCTTCTATACCTCACAGAGGAGCTAAATGATGCTTTTGTTCAGAAATGACTCTTTTGAGAGTGCACTTCCAGACTGAAGGACTTGGTCAGCTGCTACTGTAGCCTAGAGTGAAACGCCTTGCTCTGTGGCTCCTATCTGTCCTTCACGACACCCGCACAGCCCTCATCTTCTGCTTTCCCTGCTTTGGCCCACCCAACACTAGACTGCCGGGGAACGCGGCTGTCACTTGTCATTGATGTGAATCTGACCCAAAGTAGACGGTTGCTGTAAGTGCCGCTCCAGCACCCAGCACCTGCCTGTGTCCTCAGGGTGGCATGGTGTAGTCTGGTACAAAGAACACGAGACTGGAAGCAGAGTAGCTACCTTTTTTAAGGTTAATGGGGAAAGTTAATCTGACAATTTTCCGAGTCTTCTTGTAATTTGTATAAGTGTTTCAATAGACAGTACACGAATTTTCAGTAAAGACAATTTTGTCTGACTTTGTCAGCAACATATTTCTGTTTTACTTAAAGCAGCTTCATCTTACTGCTGGAGTTTATTCACAAAATGTGTTTGATGCATTAAAATTCATGGACTGATAGCCTCTTATAAAGATGTATACCAAGTAATTGCTGTATATTCCTAGTGATAAAATAATAATTCTGTCCAGGTTGGCTGTAAATGATGAACTGCTATAGATGTTAAAAAAAATGATATGGCTGAAGGAAACCATTAACATTTCATACAGACCTATGAGCTAGTAGTGTGGACACAGCTAATTATTAACCATTTATGAGGTGCTAAGGCTTTTCTAGACTATACTAAATACAAGTTCACACCACCAGAAATTATACTGCATTAAATCACTGAATATATAAGAGCTCCATGTTCTCTAATTCTTACTGTCAGGATGCCCATATTGCAATCACACGAAGGAAAACTTGCTTTAAAGGATGAAGGAGGGAAGGGAAGGGGGGAAGGAAGGTTGGTTGGTAGATAGAGGGTTAGTAGGGGGACCACACCTATGGAGCATATTGCAAGTACAAGTTGGATCTATCAGGCGTAGAACACAAATATCTTAACACTGTAATTGGGTGAATGAGGTGAAGGCTATGTTAATTAGTAGAATGTAAGCACTTCAATTTGTACAAATAATCAACACGTTGAATCCCACAATGGCATAAATGTATTCATGATCTATGTACAAATGACTTAATAAAAAAGAATGGAAAAATAAGCATCACATATACTTTATATTAAATTGAAATTAGTAGATTAACACTTTTGTGCTCACAAGAGAGAAAAATTCAACTCACCTGGAAGGGAGGAGCTGAGTAAGGTCCCATCCAAGGGGTACCTTGCACAGGTATACAGCTCATCTCTGCAGTGGAGGTCACAACCACAACTCAGACTTTTATCTTATAAGAGCAAATTATGTAACATGATTGTATGTACCTCATTTTAATCTGAAATAAAAAAGTATTAAATAATTACAACAAAAACAACAAAGCATTCATAAGGGAGTTTTCATTCTTGGATTAGACAATGCAAAAACTCCAGTGGATTCTTTTCCTGGTAATTTCACAGGTCCAATTTAAAAAACTGTAAAATTTTTCCAAAAGGGAATACCCATGGATGCAGTGCTGTGTGTTGTAATGGCTACTTCAAGATTGAGAAAGCAATTTTTTTCTCCTGATTTAAGAAAATCCAATCTATACAGGCTTCTGAAAATACGCCATACCTTGAGTAGTTTACAAACAACAGCAACTTGTTTTTTACAGTCTGGAGGTTGGGAAGCACCAAGGGGTCAGCGGATTTGGGGAGAGCCCCTGCCCACGTGGACTGCCCTCTCTCCCTGTAAACTCACGTGTGTGAAGGGATTAATAAGCTCCCAGTGACATCTTTTTAAGGTTGCTCACTGATCTCGTGCATGAGATCTTGGCCTTCATGACCTAAGCACCTCCCAAAGCCCCAACCTGCTATACTATCTCTTCCGGGATTGAGATTTCTACATATGAATTTTAAGGGAAAACAAAAATTCAGACCATGGTAGTCATACTCAATTTAAAATCAATTTTTTGTTTCCATAAGATGCATTTATATAGGTTTTCTTCTCTTTGGTTACTTTATAAAATTATTGTGCTTTAATAAAATATTCTAAATTGGTCTTTCCTATTCTTTATTGTTCTTTTTTGGGGGGGGGAGTGGAAGGACACTTAATCCTGATATCAAGACACATTTGACCTTCAATTTCTGTCTCACATATATCTCAGTGGCGATATACGAGATAGCATAGAGATTCAGGTTGTTTCATACAGTTTTAAATTATTCTTTATGAAAAAAATAGGGAGAATCAAAAAGGTGTCTTAGATAATAATTTCATAGCATGTGAAGAAAATAAGTTTGTGTTCAAACTAAAAATGTTAGTAGGTAACTATTTCTTTCAGCTATAAAGAAAAGGATCATAAAATTTTTCTTTTACTTTGATAGAAATAATGTCCCATATGCCTATTCTCAAAATAAAGAACAGTTTCCACATAGTAGCATTCCTAGGGAAATTCTTTGGGAAATCTGAGAGAAAGGTTTTTTGGGTTTGGGGGTTTGTATTTATTCCCAAAACAGTTTTGCCTCTGTGTGTGTGCGTGTGCTACCTTGCATTGCTTCCACCACAGACATCTCACAGTAGCATTTTAACATTCTCCTTTGTGATATTTCTTCTAACCATCTTATCTATAGACAGAAGTGCCACTAGGATCAACCTATGCTCAGAATTTCTGTAGGGGAAGCAAACAGGATCTCTGATACATACCCATTAGAAGGCAAACATTGGAAAATTAGAAAATCCATACTTTAAGTCAATGAAGTTCATCATCTTCTTATCCAATGTTTCATTTGCTGGGTGAGGCAACTATTTGTGCAGCTGAGAAACTCATCTTTGAAAGTGAACCTATAGGAAGGGTCAGTACCGGACCATTGTACTTTATGGTAGAATCTGACTTATAGTACTGATGAAAAGTCTAGGAAAAAAAATGGGAATTATGGCCTCCTTGAAAATAGAATAATCTGTTATGTTTACCACCCAATGTGTGTATAATATTTACAGCGAAGAAAGAAGGGAAATAATTAGGATTTGTAATTTTTTTCACAGAAAGCTAACTAGGAATTTAAGAAGACTAATCCCAGCTATTGGTCATTAACAAAATATGCACTGGCATGACATTATTTTCAGTAATTGATTAATTCTTCATATGCATTTGATATTTTATAGAATCAATTAAATGGTTCTGCTTATCCAGCTGGAAAATAAAACCTCAAATATTTTTGCCACAGCACCATTAAATGTCTCTCATTTCTAACTATCTTGGACAGAATCCGTGCCTGCTTGATGCAATTTAGGTCCTAATCACAGAGTAATATGACCCAAGAGCCCATTATTCAATGATAAATATAAATGGACTTATGAGTTTATAAAGTATAAATACAAGGGCTTACCAAAGCATACGTAAATATTAGAGTAACACACTACCATTAGCATATCATACTTTCCCTTGTTTTGATATAGAACAATTCACAAGAAATCTAGCCGAAATCATTTTAACTGAAAATATTAAAGCTTTCTTCGGAGAAAAGACAATATACATAGAAAGTTACAAAAGTGGTTTTCGCTAATAAGTAAATGTTAATAGTGAATATAATGTAATTCGTTGAAAAATTTTGCATATGAGTAGTCCCAAGAACTGAGGTGGCTGAGACAGGAGTATGTCATGAGCCCAGGAGTTCAAGGTTGCAGGGAGTTATGATTGCACCATCATATCACAGTCTGGGCAACAAAGCGATACTTTTCCTCTAAAAAAAAAAAAAAATTAATCACTTCACTTATACATTTAGATTTTCATTGCTACTCTTTCTACACATAAATATCAAGATTAAATATGTTGCAAATACTGGGGTCATTACTTAATTACATTAAGATATTTGTCCTGATATACCAAACAATTTTAACTAAAAAATCATTTAGAGAAAAAAAGAGAAAAAAATAATGAGAAAGAGAGGGGAGGAAAGACTAACTTGCGTTCTTAAAATTAAAACAAAATAAAACTGATTCGATAAGGTGTCAGTAGCAATATTCTACTCACATTGGGCAAATTTTCCTGATTCCATGTAAAAAATATGTTTAGTTAACTTTCTGCCCAACTGATTAGTGGATGTGTTCCTTTTGTGGGATACCTTAAAGCAACAAGTTCCCACCAGCTACTCTAGAGGAGCCAGCCTTTATATATTTTTATTAATGTAAACACTGAACAATTAGCCAAATGAATTCTTTCTAGTCCCTAATATTAAAACAGGGTGAAAGAAATGACTAGGCAAGAAACCAAAAGCTAAATTCATATATCAGCATTTACAACATAAATTTATTGCAAACAATTGAAGTTACCAGGTAATATATAAACAGTGGCTAAATTTGTGCATCAGTTCGATTTATTTTATAGGCATTGAGACCTTGAAAATGACAAGTAACGACCGTAGGTAGCAAAAGCTCACAGCATTCTGTCCCTATATCTTTTCAACTCCATAATGGAACTCTTCAGAACAAAAGCAAAACATAGCAAGGTGCTTTTGAATTCAGTTATTTTCTGTCACCCTGACAGGTTCTAATGACCCTTGACATTATAGCTTATTATTCAAAATATCATTATTGTTGAATATTTTCTGAACTATTTAATCTGTTTGAAAGCAGAGGCAAATGAAGCCGTCAGAACTGAAATGATTTCCATTCCACACGGCGACCTCGAAATGAATCCCAGCTCACATTTGAGGATCTGAATAAAGAAGCAGTTGTCATCAAAGATTCAGCATATAAACAGGGGGAAATAATGTCGCTGTACTTGAAATGTATTGAAATGATTTGAAATAAAGGACTTAGGACAATGAAAGAAAGATGAAACTTAGATTTTTAAGAATGGTGACTGTTTTGGGTAATGTCAGTTAACAAAGGAGGAAAAAGTACCTTGGAAGCTCACTAGATGGTAATTAAGATGAAACAATTTCAGGTTAGACTTTAATTTTTCATGCTAGACAGTATCTAAAGACTTTGTGTTTCATTTTGAAAGATGAAAATATCCTTTCCATATTTCTCCTGCACTGATAAAAGCTTAGTTCATCTATAAATTATTAACAATTTAGTTTTATTTTACAGTCCTTCAAGAAACCCTCAGCAAGACAATGCTATTAGAATCCAAACACTTCCAACTTTACCCCACCTACCTCAACTTAATATTTGCGGTTTACCTTCTGTAAATATCTATACTATTGCTTTTGTTATTGCCAACTTGTTAATGTTATGTTCTCTCTACTGTCAAATCTGCATTTCAACATGGATTTATTCCAGATGTTGAAAAAAATTGACATTTATCTTACTGTTGTTATGCAATTATTTTCACCTCAAGTCAAAGTCCAGGATTTTGCATTTTCTCTATGGATAGCATTTCTGGATCTCTGGTAGCATTTGAAAGAGACTTTTTCCTAGTATTAAAAAAATACTGAATATTTTTCTCTTCCTTTTAAATATGTTTTCTATATGTTTTAATTTTTTAAGTCAGTCTACATTTTGAAAAGTTTTACATTTGGATTATTAAATTCTTTTAAAATATGTCTTTCTTGTGAATTTTCTACTTTTCATTAAATATTAAGTTTTTATTCTTCCTTCAAATGTTTCCATTTTAAATCAGCTGTTTTTCTTGATAGCTCTATCATCTCATTCCTGAAACTTCATGTTTTCCTTGAGAACATTTACTGGGGATATAGGAAAGCCTGGCCTGCTGAACCAGGCAGTATGGAGGGTCCACAAGAATATTCATCATTCAGCAATTCTCCCCTCTAAAGGGGGAGAAAGGTGGGTATAAGGTAACCTAGGTAACCAATGACCAATAGAAGAAAGACGACAATCAGTGACCAATAGAAGGGGCTATAATAATTCCTGGAGGCCCAAGTGGCCAATGAAAGAATTGCAATCACTAGTAAAAGTAAAAGAGTATTTATACCTGTGCTTCTCTTTTGCCTCTTCTGATTCAAAAGAGGGATCTACTTCCATCTCTCTTTACAAGCGCTCTAAGCTTTCTCTCTGTTGTTAAATAAAATTGCTCTTTGTTACACTGAGACTTGTGCAGGTTACTTTTGCTTTCTATTCACATTGCCTGTGCTGCTTCAGTTTTGTTGTTGCTGTTTTCATTTCCACCCACTTTCCTTTTGATTCCCAGGAAACCCACTTTGTCCAGGTTGAACTTCCTAGTTCAGCCAAATAATTGAACCAGGTCAACTGGGTTGGGGAACCAGGACCACAACCCCCAACACTCCCGGATAGGGCTGCTGTTTTCTGGACCTCATACCCTTTTACTTATTGTTTATGTTCTCATTTTACTAAAGATATCCCTTAGAAAGGGTACAGGGGAGAATTATAGTTTGAGAGTATTTCTGTTTGATAAGTTTCTTTTATATTTTCTCAATACTTTACCTAAATATGTACGTCTCGGTTGCAAATATTATCCCAAAACTTTATAAAGACTTGACTTTCTTGATTACTTTTTAATTTCCAAAAAGCCATAGGATTTTCTGTTCATTTCAACATAATTCCTATTTTAAGGCCATCTTATTATTTGGGGGGGGGGGATATTTATAAAAATTCTTTTTAAGGTTCTCTTTTTCTGACTAAACTACTTTTATATATTACATTTTTTTCTGATACTATGTCTTAGTCTTTTAAAAAAGACACATATTGCTGTTCCATTTATATATTTTTGCTACTGATTGTCCTTGCATACTTAGGGCATAAGAACAAAAGCAGCTGTCCTGTGGCAGAGAGTAAGTGGGAACGTTCTGCTACGAATCTGAGAGTGGCAACTTTTACTGTAGGAGGTGTGTATCTTGTCAGGACAATTTTCAGGTTAGGAGGAGTTGGTGGGCAGTGGGTTGCCAGGATGAAGTTAATGCAAAGCCCTGGAGTGAAGATTTCATTTGATGGAACTGACTCCTACACTGGAAGATTCAGCTTTCCCCAGAAAATTTATTCTTCTTTCCCTGTTTGGCCAAGGAGTGGCCTGTATTTTGTTAAGGATTATTCAAAGCTGCTCATATTTTCAGTTGAATCTCTCTGTGTTTAGCAGACATCCACTAAACCCATATTAAACTAGTACGAATGTGGTACAGTAGACAGCCCTCATCCTCTGTTTTTGAAAAATTGGTTGTGATATCTTCTCTGCTGGGGATGTTTTATTCCTTTGATTATCTTTGTACTTTTGGACATTTTATTTGTTAGATTAGTTTTGTACTTTAGACATATTTTTAGTGAGACATAGAATAGGATCTGCATGTGGATACGTTTGAAATTATTTATTATTGATTTAAAAATGATGCTATTTAAAGGAGCACTTTATTATGAGATTTGATATAGTTTGGATGTTCCAACATACTACATTAAAAAAGCTTAGAAAGAGAAAGTTCTTTTATTTGTTCTGTGTTCTTGTTTTCTGTTTTTGTTTTACTTAGCTACTGTCCCAGAAATCCATATTTTAAGGTTATATCTAAATTCTCCTATAGGTGATGAGTTCTTTAAGTTTAGCAATGAGGTCTTATGATACTTTTTATCATTTTCTAAGCCACACACAGTGCCTCTGGTGCTGCATTAGACACAGAGTTCACAACTGAATTCCAGGATTCCAAAGTTAATCGATAGCTTTAGAAATATTTTAGGTTGTTTAGTAATGAATATTTCATGTAATTTGCCCTAAGCCTTCAAATAAGTTGTATACACATGTACAATTAAGCATTTACCCACATAATCTCTAGATTAAAGCTATAGGAATATAAATGTAATATATGTAATTCATAGATATATTTGTATATACCTCTATTCTCACTGTTTTTTTCAACTTCCGTTTCTGATTTTGTTTCTTTGCCTAATGCAAGAAAGATCATAATTTTTCTTAGGTTGACCTGGGAGTCAGGGATCTGGGTAATATTTTTATTTCAACAGCAATTACATTATCTCTGTAGCATATGGAAAAGAGATAAGATTTCATTTTCATGTTTTACTCAGACTACTGAATATAGGTAACTAACTTTTTATTCAAATGTGAGAAGTAAAATCACTGAAGGCCTGATATCACCAGTATTTAAACTCATGCTTATTGAGATCCAGAGACATTGAAATATACCAAATATTAGTAAAGGGTGCATGTGGAATACTCAAGGGAGGAGTCATATCTTGATGTGTTTGTGTTACTAGTAATAATGATTTTATAAGTGTGAAACCAATATTAAATTATTATGTATAAGTACATTAGAAATTAAATTAGGAATAGGATTGCAGAGAATGGACAAAAGGAAAACAGAAACAGGAGAGAATTTGATTCAGGACAAAACATTGATGAGACCTTCAACTTCTCCTCCCGGACCCAGACCCCACCTGCTGCAGCCTCAAGCCTCCGCAGGGGTTTTCTGCCAGGGCAGGGCTTTTCTGCCAGGGCAGGGCTGTTTGCTCCGAGAGAGCGCTTTTGCGGAGTTAAGAATGTAAAATGTTTAAACCTTGTTGAACACAGCAAGAATTGCTCCAGACCAGATAAAGAGATGAAATATCTCGTTTCTTCTGTCACCATAGTTTTGTCAGAGAAGTCTATCTGTCTGGACACAAGGCTTTCGGGGAATTAAAAAAACACATCTGTGATTTGCCAGTGTGGTCCGACTGGGGTATTTCCCTGACGTCCTGCTCCTGGGCTGTTTAACTGTCCAGACTCTGTTTGTATTAATATCACAAATACTTTAAAACAATAAATGTAACACGTAAATCCATACAATTAACATAGTTAGTTAAAGAATTAGTTCAGTTTAAAGAAATGCAAGCACAGCAAGAACCATGATGGATTGTTTGCCTTGCCTTCGTGAAATTTATGAATGAAACACTGATGCTTGAGATAAACACAGAGCTGACCTGGTACTCGAGGCGGCATACTGGAAGCCGCTCTTCAAACTTCCTCTTTGGGTATAGTCTCTTGTTAATTTTCATATTTCCGGTGGCCTCTCTGCCCCACCAAGCCACTGACAGGAAACCCATAGCGTGTTGGGGCTATTCCTGACATATTAGTTTTCTTTTTTAACTTTACTTTTAAAACATGTGATATGTTTCAAAATAAGATAACTTTTATAGATTTTAATAATTGTACACTTATTCATCAAAGCCATGGTATTTGAATATACATTTAACCTGATACTAAGATGCTCAGCTGTTGTAAAATGTGATATAGCCAATGACATCACTCTGGCTCAGAGCTCTAAAAGGGAGTTGGGCAGCCATACTCAGAAGGAGTAACTGCACAATCTCACATTTGCAAAAATTAACGTGCCCTGAACCTTCGAATGAGGCTGAACTGCCATGACTGCAACTTTCCAGAAAATGCCTTTTTTCCAGGGCTGCAACTTCTGATCAGCTGTGGCCAATGAACTACAGACTGCAGTACTAAGCCGGTCATCTCCACAAATGAAAGTTCTTCCAAAACAAATCGCATAATTAGCCTCGGGTGCATTTAAAAAATTCCTACCCCTCACCCTACAGAACATAGCTGGCCCATAGGTGAATCTAAGTCTCCCCAATTGCAATTTTTGAGACTCCAATAAATGCCTTGTCTTATTCTTTTGCCTCTTTGGGCTTGATATTTTCAAATAAACTAGGTTTAAAGTTATTCTCAAAATAGATGTGTCAAAGACTTTTTTTTTCTGGTTACACCAATAACAACGACAAAAAAAAGATTTCTGTTGTTGGAATTTATGTCTGAATTGTCTAAAAGAGGTTTGTTTAAAGTCTCTAATTCAGATTTTTTGAGCTGTGAGAATTATCTTTGTGTTGCATTTTGGAACCCCTGTGGCTTATTCCACCTGCAATATAAAGTCATATCTCAGAAAGAAGTTTGAGAATTTACAGTAATTTTTCTCTGTAAAAATGACTGTAGCCAGATTCTCTCTCTCCCAAGTCCTTGTCTTGGAGATTCAAAGAATGAATCCACAGACCACAGGAGTACGAGAAAGGGTAGATTCTTGTGATGGACAGATAGATAAATAAAAGAAGAGGACAGAAATGGTCATGGAGGGAGGACCCAAATGGGCTGCCCACCTGGGCCTTCTGTCTAGGGGTCTGGACACTGCTCTTTCTATCCTGTAGTCCAGGAGTTTTGGGGAGATGGAATGAGTGTCTAGAATTTGTCCCAACTGTTTGGCACTGGGGCCAGTGGGCTGAAGTTAACTTAAAACTGCCAAAGCACAGAGGAACATAGGCCTTGTCATCTTTGCTTCAGGCCAGCTCGACTCTGCTCCAGGAGGGAGTGATCAGGCCATTTATTTATGAGATTATTTGTGTCTAGAGAATGTGGTCTGTGAAGAGTCTGTGGTCCCCAGAGATGGGATCTGTGATGAGACTGATTACTGGGCCCACTTAGGCCCAGAAAATGAGGGGGTGCCCTGTCCAGCCCTGAGCAGGGAAACCCTGTATCATGATGACTAAAATTTAAGAGTAAAGGGTAGGATGACATTTAAGCTTGAAAACAATACTTTGCTGCCTAATTACATTTATTTAATTGTATTATTGAAAATAGGCAAAAGGGTAAGATAATTATGACAATTTTCTTTTATAAAGTGTTTAATAAGCGTATTATTTCTTTAAAGAAAGAGGAAGGTACTTGGTGGTATTTTTATTTTTTTAAGTATTTTTACAAGACTTTGTAAAATGTCTTTTATTTTGGAAAGTGCTCTTTGGTTATCTATTATCAAGTCCCCTTTCAAACCTAAGATGACACAGTAGGTACATTTGTTGTTATTATTAAAGGAAAACATTTGTGGTAAAAGGCTGAGATTATATTTCTCACATTCTTCAGAGTGACATCATGAGTTTTACTTTATATGTTTTGAAGAACTAACATCTGAAGTGATGAAAAGGAGAGCAAAACAATCAAAACAATCAGAGGCCATTAAAGATGAGGATTCAAGGTCGACAAGTCTTTAGATACTTAAGAATAAACCAAAGCTGGAGACTGGGGCTTTTAAGAGTCATTAAGTATTTAACAGTTATTTGCCAAAAGCCTCTGGCAATTTCATTTGCTACAAAGGACTTTGCTTCAGTGGCTCCATATAAAAACATCTTAGGAGTTTTGACTGATTTATTTAAGGTTACTTTGGCTTATTTAGATCAAATGTGATACAATTTCTGTGTCTAGCTTATTGTTGGAATTTATTTGATGGTACAACTATATTATAGCTTTGAGCAGTAAACTATACAAATAAACACAGTAAGACGGCGTGATATAGGGTAGAAATTGTTTTATTACTTTGTTTTTTTCATGAGGCTCAGCCTTACATTATAAATTTGACATTAAAATGAATTAAAATCACATATTTTGGTTCTGTCTGTGAAGCAAATTGATGTCTGAGGATGATGTTAATGTGAGCAAGCACTGGGGTGATCATACAGTTTTTACAAGTCACTGAGTGTTCATGCTAAAGTATCACCGGTGAAAGAAATCTCTGCCACAACAAAAAGGTTCAACAGAAAAAGGACAATTTGTACTTTTTCAAAATTGGTTGCCTTCAGGGGAAGGTTTACTAAGCCTTGGAGGAGCCCTAGAAAATTCCAGAATTTTGCATAATAACCAGTTGTCTTTTGGAGAGGATGAATTACTGACATAAATAAAATTCATATGTCAGTAGAATCCAGTATATCTTGAATCAGAAACATAAAATACTAAGCTTAACGAATACCTAACGATTGACCTCAGATTGAAGTTTCATTCTTTAAAAAAATCACCTATGTAGTGGTTATTGGCATTTTAATTTCTCCCTGTTATGCTTGGCAAATACACCAATAATTTGTATTATTTAAGTATACAGTCAACACATGACACAGTATGCTAGCATGTAATATTAACATATGGTAACCAAAGTACATAGTCTATGGTTTTTATATATAATTTCTTATTTTAATTAAGGCATATTTCAATTTTACTCCTATTCGAATAAAGAAATTATTTTAAAATCGGGAATAAAAACAACAAATATCTTTACTTATTTTTATTTTGATTGATTGATTGATGGATGGATTGATTTTTTTTTGACGCGGAGTTTCACTTTGTTGTCCGGGTTGAGTACTGTGGCATCACAGCAGCTCACTGCAACCTCAAGCTCCTGGGCTCAAGTGATTCTCTTGCCTCAGTGTCCCCAGTAGCTGGGATTATAGGTGCTTGCCACAATGCCTGACTATTTTCAGAGACAGTTTCACTCTAGCTCAGTCTGCTCTCCAACTTATGAGCTCCAGCAGTCTGTCTGCTTAGGCCTCCCAGAGCTCTGGGCTCACAAGCGTGAGCCACCGTCCTGGCCTAAAACCAGAAATGTCTACCATCAACTGTCCTCTTTACCTCCTTTGTTTCATTGACACTTATTATTCTTCAGTTCTGAAAGTTTTAATTTTGCATTAAATCGGATCATTGTAATCAATAATAAAAATATGATTTTTCAATAATAAAATATGTTACTTCTCTGAGAAATACAGGCATGGAAATATGAACTAAGTAGATCAAATGTGTATATTTGCAAAAATATTGAGATCAAAGGCTATCTAGTCTAGGTGAACCAACATAGCTAGTGTTGATGATGAGATTATTTATTCTACAGAGAAAATGACTGGTGCCACAAACTCAGTCCAAACAGTTTGCTTTTCGTTTCTTCTTTTAAAACAATATTTAACATCACCCTTGTGAATATGAACCTCTAACAATATGTAAAGCCTGAACTCTAGAGGAAATGGTGCTTTATTCATGGGAGGTCATTATGTTCCTTACATCACACCCACAGCAAAGGAAGGCAGATGTGAAGAATTATCAAAAGTAGAGACAGGTTTTTTTATTCATCGCTGACATTTATTCTACTTAGGAGTTAATGTCAAAGTGTCCTGTGATCTTGGTTGTCCCTCTTTTTAGCAATAACAAGAATTGCATAGGACATTATTGAACCTGCTGGGTCAGAGTGGAGGACATGGCTCTTATCCAGGGAACAGCTTAGCTGCCTGACTGGTTAGCATATAAGAAGAATTTAGTGAATGATTCAGGAAATTGAAAATAAATTAATATTTTTAGGCATTTAAAACACAATGCAAGTGAAGCTGAACTGATTATACATCTCCAGAATCTGTCTTTGAGTAGCAGTAGGAATGTCCTAGACTCTCCCGTTGGTAGGATTCCCTGATTATTTTCAACAGATAGGAGCTCTCTGTGGATCTGCAAAGAAAAAATAAAATCTAAACCAGACAGTCAAGTAGGGAAAAGCAAGTTTTACTTCTGGAACTATTGTAATAGAAGAAAAGAGGCGACAGTATAGATGTGGCTCAATTCCAAAACAATATGGAAAAGTGAGGATATATATAGTAAAGAAACAGGTTGGAGGAGGTCTGATTGTGGATGAAATTACTGAAATAAATTACAAGGCAAGGGGGATTTCTGGCTGAGCTAACCGAATAGGGTTTTTGCTGAAGGGAGGCCGGGGGATCCGAGCTCACTTAGATGGTGTTGTAGGATGAGGAATTTAATGAGATGTGGAAATTGATAAGATTTGGTTAAACCAACCACGGGGATTTGGTGCAACCAGCTTAGCATGGTTTTGCTAAAATTGAGTGATGCAAAGATAAAAATGGAAGTCCAAAGGTCAAGACTAATTGGAGTAGAGATTCAGAAGAAACTGACTGAAGTTTGGTGAAGGAGAGAACTTTTGTCAGACCCGTGGCACTTTATTCTTACAATGTTGGTCTCGTCATAGTGACATATCATTGTAGACCAATGGTTCTTATCAGGAGGATATTTTGCCCCCCCCCCACAGGATTGTTGGAAGTGCCCAAAGATGTTTTTAGTTGCCACAGGCAATGTTCCTGGTGTCTATGGGATTGGAGTGTGGTCAACACCCACTAAACATCCTACAGTGAAAAGGAAAGTCTCTTCCAAAAAAGAATTATCTATTTCCAACTGTCAACAATGCTGACATTAAAATACCTTGCAGCAGATCAAGAATTGAGTCCCATCGTCATGTTCTTAAATCTTTTCTGTGTGTGTTTCATATGAAGAATATTTTCCAAATTTTGCTCATTAGCACAAGAGGATGCTTAAGTCTTCTGAAGGTATCTCATGATTTTTAAATACTATGGTACATTAAGAACAGTTACAGGCCCACTTCAATTACTCTTTTATTATAAAAATGTTGTAATAAAATCTTCATTAAGACATAACCATAACAGGAAGATATTTGTTTCTCTCTTATTAAAAAGTGTGGACGTAAGCAATGGAGCAGGTAGGACGGCGCCACCATCAATACAAGGTTTCCCAAATCTAAGATGGGTGCTCTATAACTCTCCACTTCCATCCCATTGCAAGGGGAAGAGGTAGGTGAGCACATCTGCATTTTCTATTAGAAGCATTAACTAACAGCCTATTAGAATCTGGAGCTAAGTGATCACTAAGGCTGAGAAATATTGTCTCTTAATGGAACACCATGTGTAGAGTTAAAGTTAAGGGATTATATATTACTTATAAAGAAAAAAAAAGGGTAGAATGATTATAGAAGTTCCAATCACTGCCAAAGGAAATAAGGTAAAGTTTCAAAAACTTGGAAAAATGTAAAATAACTGCACAGTGTTAAGAATATTGACTTCTAGGGTGGTGCCTGTGGCTCAAAGGAGTAGGGCACTGGCCCCAGATACCATATGTGGTGGGTTCAAACCCAGGCCTGGCCAAAAACTGCAAAAAAAAAAAAAAAAGTGACATAAACTCAGAATCAAAATTGAATATTGACTTTTCCTCCTATTTTAACAAACTTCAATAGTATCACAGACAGATGCTATTGAATATTTTATTTTAAGCTGCCTTTCATGCAAGTGAATGCTCTCCACAAATTAAGAGCTTTAATTAGCACCATATGTTTAATTTTGAAATTTTCTTAACCATTTGTTAGTATAGACTTACCAATACTTTCTGATTCACTGATGCAAAAATCACAAATGGACATCTTCTAATACCTCTATGATTCTTTTTTTCTTTAAATTGCTTCATGTTCATTGAAGGTACTATGAATTAGGTTATGTATGAATATTTTCTTAAGGGTGAAGTCTTAGGAATGGAACCTGTGGATCAAATGTTATGAGTAAGTGTTTTATAAAAATCTTACCATACATTGGCAAATTGCCTTTCAGAATGGTTATACGAATTACACTTCACCAGCAATGTGTAAGGTTGTATATTTGACTAAATCTTTGCCAAAAGTTGTATTATATTACAACTAAAATAAAATCACTGTCAACTTCACAGAAAATGGATTGCTTTTCCTTATTTTTAAATTCTACTTATAAGCATTAGAACTGATGTTTTAAGTGTATTTATTGGTTTTTACTATTGTATTTTAAGTAATTTTCTTTATCTTTCTTCTCCATACTTAATGTATGATTAATGTATGATTGAAAATGCTACCTTTACTTAAAAATATTACAATTTTTTTAACTTAAGTCAATCAATATATCTCAAAATTAAGAACCCATCTTTATACTAGTTGACACTTAAATACACTTTTATAAATCTTTTTTCTTTTTTCTCTAATTCCTATTTTCAGCAAATGAAAGTATGTACTTGGCAGTGTTTCTTATCTCTGCTAGTCCCTCATTAGGCTTCCTCTCTGCAGCCTGCCTCCCCTGTTCCCCACAAAGGATTATCCAAATAGGTATAAAACAGAGAATATCTCTGTGGAAGCCAAAAGTCAAAAGACAGAAAAACTAATTTAATTCTGTTTCAGAAATGATGGTTCAGTGGTAACATTAAAATTATGGCATGAAATCAAAGCAAGAGCAAAGCAGCATCCCTTTGGGAACAAACCACTGGAAATGCTTGTGGATAAGCTCGATTTGCATTTGTGAGATGTGAGCTAGATGGAGTTTGAATGAAACAGATGGCTTCGGACTTGATGGAATGGGAAAAGAAACACGTCCTTAAGTCATAACTGTCAGAAATAGGTGTTGTGGTTTTAACGAGAGTCATTTACGTTTACTATGTGTGCCATATTGTTTCTCATTTCTAAGGTGAGGTAAAGCGACATTGCTCTAGGTGGGTTCTAGCCAGTGATCAATCCTTCACACATTCTACACGTGACACATGTGAGAGTCACATGCTCAGAGTAAGGACAATTTCACAGACAATTACGAATATTATAAACCATTTTACTGTTACATAATTTATGCTAATTCGTCACTTGGGGCTCTTTAAGAAATACTTTTTGTTGGATACTACTTGTACGCAATTTACCATAGTTTTAACACAGTGGATTGCCCATCTACTTTCTGTCCTCCCTGTACAATAATCTCCTGATGAAGTGACATTTATGGAAACTTTAATTCATGCAAAGTCTGACCCAGTGGAAGCACATTCAGAATTAAAAGACTCATCTTTAGGTAAATAACTTGTTAAAAACCTACAAAAATTAATATGTAAAATTATTATTTTAACAATAATGACTAGGATGAAACAAATTCATTTTCATTTAGCATATTATGAAAGTAATAGTATTTAGTAAATGCATATACATTTCAGGTCGTTTTATATCATTTTTATAGATGCTTTTAAAGGAGACTTTACATTCACAGCAAATCGGAGAGTAAAGTACAGAGATATCCCATATTCTTCCTGCACACACACATGTATACCCTCCCTCATTATCAATGTCCTCCACCAGAATGGTACATTCGTTAGAACTGATGTAACTGCATTTATATGCTATTATCACTAAGAGTCCATAGGATTCATTCTTGGTGTTATACAGTCTATAGGTTTGGAAAAGTGTATAATGAAATGTATCTACCACTATCATATCACACAGAGTAATTTCCCTGCTCTAAATTTCCTCTGTGCTCAGCCAATTCTTTTTTTCCTTCTTGCTAAGCCCAGGCAACCACTGATCTTTTAAAATTCTTTTAAAACTCAACACTGTAAAACAACATATTTGATTTTAAATGGAGCAAAGACCTTAACTGACGTCTCCCCAAAGATACACTGATGGCAAATAAGCTTATAGAAAAGTATTTCCCATCATGAGTCAGGAAAAAATTTCAAATTAAAAGACTAACAGACACAGTAGCCAGAATCCTTTACACTCACAACACCAAATGGTGGTGAAGATGTGGAGAAATAGGAATTCTCCTTTGTTGCTGTTTGGACTGCAAAGTGGTATAGCTACTTTGGAAGAGAGTTTGACAGTTTCTTACAAAAGTAAGCAGTAATACTGTCACCATAAGCTCTAGCAACTGCACACCTTCGTATTTACCCCAAGGAACTCAAAATTTGTATCTATACAAAAACCTTTCACAAAGACGTTTATAGCACCTTTATTCATATTTGCCAAAACTTGGAAGAACCTACATGCCCCTAACTAGGTGAATGTGTAAAAAAAACTGTGGTCTATCTGTGGTGATATATCCGTGGAGGTCTATTCATGGTGGTCTATCCTTGGAGGTCTATCTGTGGAGGTATATATGTGGAGGTCTATCAGTGGAGGTCTATCCATGGTGGTCTACCTGTGGTGTCTATCCATGGGGGTCTATCCATGGTCATTTATCTGTAGAGGTCTATCTGTGGTGGTATATTCGTGGTGGTCTATCTGTGGAGGTCTATCCATGGTGATCTATCTGTTGTATCTATCCAGGGAGGTCTATCCATGGTGGTCTATTCATGGTGGTCTATCTGTAGAGGTCTATCCATGGCAGTCTATCCGTAGAGATCTATCCATGGTGGTCTATCTGTGGTGTCTATCCATAGAGGTCTATCCTTGGAGGTCTATCCATAGAGGTCTGTCCCTGGTGGTCTATCCATGGTGGTCTATCTGTAGAGGTCTATCTCTGGAGGTTTATCCTTGGTGGTATATCTGTGGAGGTCTATCTGTGATGTCTATCCATGGAGGTCTATCCATGGCAGTCTATCCATGGTGGTCTATCCATGGAGGTCTATCTATGCTGTCTATCCATGGCAGTTTATCTGTGGTGTCTATCCATTGAGGTCTATCTGTGGTGTCTATCCATGGAGGTCTATCTTTGGAGGTCTATCCATGGTGTTCTATCCGTGTGGGTCTATCTTTGAAGGTCCATCTGTGGGTGTCTATCTGTGGAGGCCCATCTGTGGAGGCCCATCTGTGGAGGTCTATCTGTGGTGTCTATCCATGGTGGTCTATCTGTGGTCTATTTATTCCATTACTCAGAGCCTAAAAGAAAAGAGCTATCAATCCATAAAAAGTCATGGAGGAAACTTTAGTGTAAGTGAAAAAAGTCAAACTGACAATGTTATATACTGTATGACAGTTTAGGAAAAGAAACAAAACTATGGAGACTTTCCATGCTGAGAGAAAGACACGGATGTTACAGTACCCATTAATTTGAATTGGTATTATGTAAAAACTCAACCAAATATATATGTGTAGGTTGACATTGGGATTTTCTATTCTTTTCCTTTGATTAATTTATTCTTTGCCAATAGCCCAACTAGTGTAACATAGCAATCAGTCCTAAGGTTACACTATTGCAATTTTTTCTAATTCTATTATTTTTTTTAAAGAAGTTCTATTGTCTAGTCTAGGTCCTCTGTATTCCCTACAGAATTGTGAAATTAGCTCCTCAAATTCTACAAAAAGACTTGAGAGAATCCGAATTGTGGTTAAGGTGCGATACTGAGTCTTCCCGGGCATGGTGGCTCACGCCTGTAATCCCAGCCTTGTGGGAGGTTGAGGGGGGAGAACTGCTTGAGCTCAGGACTTTGAGACTCGCCTGAGTGAGAGTGAGACCCCACTCAAGGAAATAATGGAAAACCCAACAGGGTGGGTGGCGGTGAGGTCCTGGAATCCCAGCAGCTTCCAGAGGCTGAGGTAGCAGGATGCCCACAACCCACGTCTGATTTGCAGTGAGCTACCATGCCCACTGCACTCTGCTCAGAGGCATAGGGTGGGACTGGGTCTCAAAAAGGAAAAAAAAAAAAGATACTGAGTCTTTCATGCTTTAAAAGCAACTTAGCAATGTTCAATTAAATGTATTTCTAAGTATTATAATATTATTGTATTTTGTAAATTTAATCTTTTTGTTTTAGAAATACAATTGAGTCATAGTATATAAATTTTCAATCTGATTTCACATTTACAAAAACATTGCAAGGATTATAGAAAGAAGTGTTTATCCAGAATCACCAATGCCTTACATTTTCCCGCCTACGCTGTATGACCCTCTTATTTTTCTGAAACATTTGAGAGTAAGTGGAGATATCTTGCTGCTTTATCCTTAGCTAACTGAGTGTGTATTTCCTTAGTACAAAGCCATTTCATACATGATTACAGTGTAATTATTAAAAATGGAAATTATATCATCGATGTAATACTCCTATCTAACATTAGTCCATGCACACATCGTGTTTATTGTCTCATTAATGTCCTTAATGGTTCCTTATTTTCCTAATCTAGGAATCATACCTTGTATTGTGTTGCTGAATCTTTCTAGTTTCATTGGAATTATCTGTCTTTTCTTGATCTTGACATATGAACAATATGTAGAGTGGCTGTCAATTTGATTTTCCTTTCATAATTCCGTATGATTGAATTCAGGCTATCTTTTTTGACAGAAATGCTACAGGAATAATACCATATTTTTCTCAAGATGTAATAGTGGAAGGAAATACGTGACAATTGCTTGATACAACTTACATGTACATGACTAAAATGAGACCACGTGCTTAATGTTGTGTTTGCCATCTTTCCTCTCTGTAAATATTTTCGCCCCAGGGTATTAGATACATTTTGTAGAGAGATATTTCCAGACTCTAAGTATGAGATAAACATGAGCTTTTCAAGATACAGATATTGTACAATTGAAAGCATGTGGACCACCAGTTCTTCCATTAAATACTCATTAACTAGTTGTAGTTAGAGATCATGCCCTGATCTTTCTCTTCAACATGCTAAATAGATGCATTTTGCATTATTTCCTAACTATTTATGCATTTATATTCAATAGACTGACAGATTTTTATTTTATCTACTGGATTATAAATCATTATATTATTTATTGTATGTCCCCAACTGCCCCTGGTTTGACCAGTAGGTGTCCTTCAGGCTGGTTCTCATGTTCTTCATTCTTTGAGTAATTATTACAGTTTTTCAATAATATAATTTTCCAAGTTCATTTCATCCTTCCCTGACCTCACTCTGAAATCAGGCTGACCTCACTCTGATTATTTTAATTTTTGTGAAATATTGAATTTTAAAAATTACAATCTGAGGCTCTGTGGACTCAGAGTCTTGTTTCTATTTCTCTGCTGTCAAATGCTGTAGATGCACAACTTGTGACTGTTTTAATGTAACATATAATTTAATAACAAGTAACTACTATTTAAAATCTGTTTCCTTGTCATACTAGTCACATTTCAAACATTGTCAGTGCACAATGAAGAGCACAGACAGAGAACGTTCTGGCATCCCAGAAAATTCAATTAGGTAATATGTTCCCACACCATTCAGTGAGAAAAGGTAAAAAAGTATACATTTATAACGTACACACATAGGTGGTGAGTATCTGAAATCTAAAATGCTCCAAAATCTGAAACTTTTCAGTGACAAATTCTTCTTCTGACCTTTCAATATGTACAAACTTCATTTTGTGCATAAAATTAGGTTAAAAATTTATAAATATCTCTGTGCATGTTTATAAAATACATATGAAACATAATAAATATTTAGAATTGGCTCTCATCTCAAATAGATCTCATTATGTATATGAAAATATTTTCAAAGTTAAAAAATTCTGAAATCTGACCACTTTTGGTCCCAGTCATTTCAGATAAGAAATCCTCAACCTGTACATAATTTAATACATGTAGAACTATGATTTCTGAGTTCTTGCTAATACCTTAATTACAGGGAGCATTCTTCTAATTTTCCCCCTTTCAAAAGATTAAATTCCCTTATCTAAAAGAGAACAACCTTTCTCCTATTATTCTGTTTCAAATTTGTTGAAACATGAAAGAAACAGAAACTAGTTCAGGATTTGTAACTTGTATCCCAGCAAAGAGAAAACCTAGTAACAGGAATTCAACATTTTTAAAAGTTTTGAAATAAATAGTTGCATAAATTGGGCTTCTGGTTCTAGCCAATTTGGGTAAGCTCTCTGTAGCCTGTCTTATCCACTGATGAATTAAATGTTAGAAACAACGGTGCTACAATTAAAAGCTCTGGGGGGAAATTAATCTGAAGACTCAGGGTGAACAAAAGCAGGCAGCCTGTGGAAGGAAGACAGCTCTTAAAGAAGGGGTACAGGAGAAACTTACTAAATGCAGAATACAAATGTCTTCATACAGTGATGAAGAAAATGCCATGAAGGCTATGTTGAACAGTTTGATGAAAATATTTCAGATTGTATATGAAGTCAGCACATTGTGCCCCATGATTGCACTAATGAACACAATTATGATTTAATAAAAATTATAAAAAAAAAAAAAAGAAGCGATCTGTATGAGAATGTTGTTTTTGCCTAGCGACTTTTCCCTGAATGTGGTTTCCAGTGGTGGAGACATACGTGGCTAAAACTCGG
The DNA here is from genome assembly GCA_963573935.1 of Arctocebus calabarensis. Classification (NCBI taxonomy): domain Eukaryota; kingdom Metazoa; phylum Chordata; class Mammalia; order Primates; family Lorisidae; genus Arctocebus; species Arctocebus calabarensis. The sequence goes on along the minus strand of CAUYON010111205.1, from coordinate 5,045 downwards.
AGAGTAACTTTTCTTGCTTGTTGACCCTGTCATAGAGCTGTACAAAAGTAACAGTGTGGGTGACTTTGACTAAAACTCTGAGACAATCCTTAGAGGTTTTAGCTAGAGAACTTTTAAAAATGGACCCCTGTGGACACAATGTGTGGGATATATCACAAAGGATTGGAAAGTTGGAAAAGAAACCCCTCTAGTGAATGCAGATAAGACCAGGCCTATCTCTCAGGAATTCAAGTGCAATCAACATCCATTAAAGAGTAAAGGGATGAGAGATGGACTCAGACTTACACCACTGCCAATACTAAAGTAATCCCTAAAGTGTTATTTGAACTGGGCAGGTCCAAAGCAGTGTAAGACATGTGTGAAAGAGGCTGAGTGTAGTGGCTCACGCTTGTAATCCCAGCCTTCTGGGAGGCAAGGTGGGTGGATTGCCTGAGCTCACAGGTTCGAGACAGGCCTGAGCCAGAGTGAGCCATTGTGTCTAAAACTAGCCAGGCGTTGTGGCGGGCACCTGTAGTCCCAGCTACCCAGGAGGCTGAGGCAAGAGTATCGCTTAAGCCCAGGAGTTTAAGGTCGCTGTGAGCTGGGACAACACAACAATCTACCGAAGGTGACAAAGTGAGACTCTGTCTCAAATACAAAACAAAAACAAACAAAAAATAAATTAATGTGTCAAAGAGTGACTTAGAAGATGAGACAGAATTTGCAATCTAAAAAACAACCATATTGAGTGCATGCCAAAACAAACAGTAAAACAAAAGAAAACCAAATTTCCAAAAATATCACATCAAGAACCAGAGTTTGGACAACACATTGTTTAAGTTGTCCAAGTTATAATAAATAATCACTCATGATACACTAATTTGAAATCTGCAGATGCTTCTCAAGGGAAAGATACTTAATAATTGATGTTCTGAGATGGTTCATCAATTAGAATTATCAGACAAAGACTTTAAAGTAGCTATTATTACTATGTTGCATTAGGTAAAAGTAATTACATTGAAACAAATGGCAAGATGGAAATTTTAGAACTAAGTAATACAATTTCTGAAGTTAAAAATCAATCTCTTTAAAGAAAAATTAAGAGAAATTGCCCAACTTATAGAGCTGTTAAAAATGAATAGAGTCCTAGAGACTTTGAAACAATTATTAAAAGTTCTAATATTTTTGCCATTAAAATCTGTAAGGAGTGGTCAAAAATGAGGAGCAGGAAAATATTTAAAGAAATAATTGCCTGAAATTTTCCAAATTTGGTGGAAGACATCATTTACATACCCAAGAAGCTAAGCACATCCCAAACAGATTAAACAAATAAACAACAAAAACATCATAGTCAGAAGCATCATAATTAAATTGCTGATGAGGTTCAGGAAAAGCTACTTCAAAATATGACATTTTAGAATTTAGGATATAAAAGCAGGAAGCCATTCTCGTCTTCCTTACTCCTCCTTCTCTGAAAGGTTCTGGAACATTCTCTGACAGTTTTATTCAATTCTCCCTCAAACACCCTCATGTGGCAAATGTCACTTAGGGATGCCAATAAGAATTACATTTATCCTGGCTTAAGTATAATATCTTTTCTTAAAATCTAGCCAGTTATCTAATTATAGCTCAAATACAATAGCATAAACCTTCAACTTACATTTTTATTTAAAAATAAACGTTGGAAAGGTCTAAATAATGCATAGCAGCACTGAGTTCATTTAGATTTCTAATTGGTGTACACATATGCTATACACAGATAATATTTATTAACAAGTTCATGCAATCATATAGAGACTTACAAATATCCCATACAAACTGTGTATGCACAGAGAATAATACAAGTTATCATTGTTTGCCTTATAAAAAACGAGGTCAGATGGTGCACATTTCATTGTGCTTTGCATTTTTCTCTCAATGAGGCTTCACAGTCATGTGTTCAGTTAATGGTATATAAGTTACTGAAGTGTTGGGTAGCTACATGATGTTCTATGTTCTACCATCACTGATTGAACTATTATTTTAGTAATGTGCATTTATTTTCCTCTAGTTTTTAGCCACTAAAACCAGCACTAATTGCTTGAAAATGAAAGATCTCAGACCGAAAAAAGAAAGATAATTCTGAACGAAAGGAAATTGGAGTCCAGTATGGGCAAGGCGGCCTTTATTTTCACTTGGGTGCCAGCAAGCTGAGTCCAAGAAAGGAGTCAGCCCCTGGGTTAAGGTAGATGAGAATTTAAAGGCTGGGCTGGGTAGGCATTGGTATATTCAGTCTTTCCCTGTTGGATAGTTCTATTTGGGCAGGTTGGTTCTATCTGGGTGGATCCTACATGGGCCCTATCAGAAACAAAGTGCCAAAGAGTTTGTGAAAATTTCAACTTAATAATGTTGGTAGATTGCTACCTATATGGTTTCTGCCAATAATATGTGTGAAAATACATAATTTTCTTATTTATTCCAATGACTATTATTTCTGATCTCTAATAGGCATATAAAATATTATGTCACTATTCCCTAGTAAATTATTTAATTGACCACTAGCCAATATAAAAGTCCTTTCTTATTTGTTGGACATTTGTATTTAATTTTCAGAAAATTTTCTTTTTGTTATTTGACTAGTTTTCCATTTCTTTTTTTGTACTTATGAACGCTGAGCCTTTATCTTTAGTCTGTGGCAAAAATATTATTTACAACTTAACTATTTGTCTATTAATATGATTTGTATGCTATTAACTAGTTCAGTTTTACCACTTTTCAAAAATTATTTGCTTTATATTTATTGCATAATTCCTTTCCTGTCAGTAGGTCGTGTTCTGCTTTTCCTAGTCTTATTAATATTACTCATGTTTACAATATTGAGGTGAGGCCAGTAGATATCCAATTCACACCCACATAGGAGAAAACTCATTACAATTTAAGGTGGGGAAAGAGGAATCAGGAAGAGGGTTGGGGTGCGCCCACTGAATGTGTTCAATGTGGGGTATATGGCACACCTTTTGGGTACAAGGCATAACTGCAAGAGGGACTCTACTTAACAAACTCAAATATTGTGATTTGATTGTTTGTACCCTCACATTAACCTGAAATAAAAAATAAAAAACATTACTCATACTTAATTTATTTTCACTCTTCGATATTATAAGAATTTCTTTGGATGTTCATTTGATTACTGAAGTCATTAGAGTCCATCAAATTTTATACAAGTACCTTTGCATTTGTAATTCTAAATGTTTTATAATTTCATTTTTGACTCATGCTGATAAAAAAGTGTCATTTTAACATATATACATGAAATATACTTGCTCGTAATTACCTTGTGAAATTTTATTGTGATATTTAAATATTTTATTTATTAGTATAAAATTGCATTATAAGAGAATGAACGTATAATGTTTGGCATTTTGGGGATTAGAGTTTTGGCTTCGTGTAATATGTGTTTTTAAAACAGAAGAGATTCCTCCTTTTAAGGTATAAATTTCAATATCTGTTAAACCTAATTTATTATCTCTGAAATATGCATAGTGATACCTTTACATTATTTTATCTTTCTGATGTGATGGTCTTCAGAAAATTGATATCTAAAGTTCTGTCAAAATTTACTTATGGATTACCTTTCTTTGCTTTATATATATGAATGCAACATTTTTGCTGTACAAATAGATGATATTCTTTATATTTTTAAAAAAATTAATCTTCTTTTATTCAAGATGATTTAAGAGGTATTAGCTTTACTTATTTGCTTATTTAAATATTTATTTGTTAGTCCCAGTAATAAAGAAATTCTTTAATATGAATTTCTGTCAGTGTTTAGCCTCTGTTTATTTTTCATGGACTCCTGGATTATTTTTGTCCATAGATAAGTTTATCTGATGGCCAGTTTTCATAAGGATGACTTGTTCAAATCAACTCAGGTAACATATTTTATTACATATTTGGTCTTTGTCTAAGCTGTCTTTTTTTTTCTTGTGTTGTTAAATGGACTCAGTTTTAGATTTATTCTATTTGATTTTTTTTTTTTACATTTTTCCTAACAATTACCATTATAACATATAATACTTATAAGTGTCCTATTCATGATTTACTTCATTTGGCAGTATTTCCCCAGTATTGAAAGATGGGCCCCTTAACATACTCAAGCTTTGTCACATATGCTCCCTTGTCTACTGTTTTTACCTATATTAATTTTACATGTTCAATGTTTGGAACACTTATATTCTACTGTACTCATAATTCTCAGAGATTTTTATGCTTCTTTATTTATAGAGTGTTTGCATGTATGTTCAATTAATAAATACTTTGTATGCAGGTTCAATTAAATCTTTATTTTTGAATCTTTTTAAATTTACATTTGAAGTACAAGATATTTGAATATAATACTCTTAGTGTTCCATATTTTCTCATTGAACTTTGCCTCTCTTACCATCAAATATTTATATATAAAGCATGAAGACCAATTTTACCTCCAATGAATCATGCTTTTTACTGCATAAATATCAATACACTTCTTTGTTTATTTCTAAATATTTATTTTGAATAAAACATTAAAAATCTTTATCATCTGAAATTCAATTTTGCTTTCTAAAACTATAAATAAGGATGAACAATTTTATAATCAATTCTTTTCAAAGATCATGACTGATTTCAATTGCAAGGTCAATGATCTATGGCTTTAGAAAGTGACATCATATCAATTGAGAGAGAATGGAGCTAGTAATAAGAACAAACTCAGACAATAAGTATTTAAATATCTGTATTTTAAAAAACTCTCATAGGTTCAGCACCTGTAGCTCAGCAGCTAGGGCACCAACCACATACATCAGAGCTGGCAGATTCAAATCCAGTCTAGGCCGCCAAACAACAAACAACTACAACAAAAAAATAGCTGGGTACTGTGGTGGCGCCTGTAGTCCCAGCTACTTGGTAGGCTGAGGCAAGAGAATCACTTATGCCCAAGAGTTTGAGGTTGCTGTGAGTTGTGACGACACAGCACTCCACCAGGGCGACATAATGAGACTCTGTCTCAAAACAAACAAACAACAAAAATACCCTCTCATAAAGTGTAAGTG
>CAUYON010111204.1:0-13126 GCA_963573935.1 Arctocebus calabarensis | reverse complement strand
GCCATGGCGTCAGACTGCTCACAGCAACCTCCAGCTTTTGGGCTTAAGCGATTCTCTTGTCTCAGCCTCCCGAGTAGCTGGGACTACAGGCGCCCGCCATAGCGCCCGGCTATTTTTTTGTTTTGCAGTTCGGCCGAGGCCAGTCTTGAACCCGCCACCTTCAGTATATGGGGCTGGCGCCCTACTCGCTGAGGCACAGGAGCCGCCCCCCCTCCCAATTTTACTCTTAGATTTTTCTCTTTAATTGAATTGAATTGAATTTTTTTGAGACAGAGTCTCACTTTGTTGCCCTTGGTAGAGTGCCGTAGTGTCATAGCTCACAGCAACCTCTAACTCTTGGGCTTAAGTGATTCTCTTGCCTCAGCCTCCCAAGTAGCTGGGACTAAAGGCACCCGCCACAATGCCCAGCTATTGTTTAGAGACAGGGTCGCAGCTCTTGCTGGTCTTGAACCTGTGAGCTCAGGCAATCCACCTGCCTTGGCCTCCCAGAGTGCTAGGATTACGGGTGTGAGACACTGCCCCCGGCCTTTTTTTTTTTTTTTTTTTTTGCAACTTTTGGCTGGGGCCAGGTTTGAACCTGCTACCTCTGGTATTTGGGACCGGTGCCCTTCTCTTTGAGCCACAGGCACTAACCCTTTTATTTTTTTCCAGCCTCTAGCGGATTTACCCTGATAGCAGAGATAATATAATTCTGGTATCAGATTATAAGTAAAAGGCAGGGTGATACATTGAGGTGTAACCTCTGATGCTCCTCAGGATATTTTGACTTCTGTAGTGCAGCCAAAGGACATTTTCTGGTGCATTCTGCCTCTCACATTGAACCAGTCTACAGCATAGGGCTTCAGTGACCACAGGAAGAGAGACAAGGCCTTATTGATAAATGAGAAGTCACATTTAGTTTTTAAACCTCAAGCTTCTCAGAAATTAAAGAACATTTATATCATTACTTTAGCTTTCTAGTCAACTGATTCCAATGATTATGGGAACGTGGCAGAAGAGAAGAAGAATCACATTCTGGGACAATGACCTTTGGCCATGACCATTTGACTTGCCTATAAATGTTGTTTGTAGCCGATGAAGAGATCATTCAGAGACCAAGCCATAAAAAGGCAAAGTTTTCCACAAGGGACAATCCTTTCTGAATTCCGGCTCTGAAGTTTTTGGAATACAGTCATTTTTATCTCAGCAACGTCCACTGGTAATTGTTCTTTTATGTAGAAACTGAAGGCACCTTTGGCTTGAGGACTGTTGTATACACCTGATCCTTTGCAAACTGTGATGGGGACAGTGATTTTTTCCTTCTGTGCCTCTAATCTTTGTTTTCTGCAGTTTTTGGCTGGGGCTGCCCAGTGCCTCTAATCTTTTTTCTTTCTAGTATTCCTTCTGCAGTCTTCCTCAGGTGCATTTCCTTCATGGCACCTCTCATGTGCTTGACTTCATATGAAAACCTGATCTCAGTTAGGAACTGAATCTCAGGATCATTTATAGTGAGTCCTAAGTGACCCACTCACAGCTCAAAGCATAGTTGGATTATAACTGGGGACAAAAATCTTAAGATGAGGAATTTCAGGAAGACAGTGGGCGGATATCCGTAAACTCTGTGAAATTTTATCTTAAACTTAATGTTTCCGCATCTGTGCTTCTTCCTTGCTCATATTATTCAGATTGTCAAAGAAGTTAAGATTGTCAAAAAAGGTTAAGGGCAGTCTTAAAGAAAAAAATGCAAAAGGTTAAATTTGAAATTATAGTTCCTTAAATTGTACACTCCATGAGAACAGGGGCTGAGTCTATCTTGTTCACCTATCATCTATTATATTCCTACTGCCAAGAATGTAGTGTGGCACACAGTAGTCTCTCAGGAAATTTATGTTAATTTCATTCATTTATCCATCCAAAAGATACTTTTTATTAATTTGTTGTTAGGCAAATGAATGAAAAAGCAAAGGACATGAGCTAACAGATGGGGAGAGGTATTTCTTGAGTGTTGAGACCTTTCCATCACTGGCATAGTTGGTCCTGTGTCTGTTTCAGTTACCCAAGGTAGAATCTGCATGACAATTACTGATATTCCTGATAAACTGAATCTGGGATACAGAAGAGCTCAGGCATCTTCCCTCTTTGGTTGCCTTTTAGCACATAGAAGGAAAATCCCTTTCCTTACATTTGTCCTGTTCCCATTTCCACTTGCATCTTTTTTTTCTTTTTTTGAGACAGAGTTTCACTTTGTCTCCTTGGTAGAGTGCCGTGGTGTCACAGCTCACAGCAACCTCAAACTCTTGGGCTTAAGCTATTCTCTTGCCTCAGCCTCCCAAGTAGCTGGGGCTACAGGCACCTGCCACAACGCCCAGCTATTTTTTTTTTTATTGTTGTTGTAGTTGTTATTGTTGTTTGACAGGCCCTGGCCAGATTCAAACCCTTCAACCCCTGTATGTGGCCGGGACCCTCGCTGCTGAGCGATAGGCGCCGAGCCTGCACTTGCATCTTTGTCAAAATGATAAACAGGCATCAGAGGGCATCAAAGGCTGTTGCTGCTGTTGGAAGCAGGGGCTCCTGCTCAACAGAGACCTGCAAAAGTATGCCCTGAGAACTTTGAGGCGAAGAGCTCTTGTTCCCAGCAGATGCAGGTGCTTAGCTTGCCGGCAAAATCTGGCTTGGATACAGACTGACCAGGAAATCTGTTGTTGTGTCACCACCAGGGGGAGGGCTAGGCCAGGTCCAGGGAGGATACAGCCGTCTGTCAGAAAAGTCAGCCTTTGTTCTGCGTAGATGCCTAGTAATGGTTTGCAGGATCAAATGGGAGGTCTAATTTGAGTTCTTCGAGGATTCTCCATACTTCCTTCCAAAAAGGTTGCATTGGAGACTGAGACAGGAGAATCGCTTGAGCCCAAGAGTTTGAGGTTGCTGTGAGCTGTGATGCCACCGCACTCTACCAAGGGTAACAAAGTGAGACTCTATCTCAAAAAATAAATAAATAAAGCAAAAAGATTGTATTAGCTTGCAGTCCCACCAGCAGTGTAAAAGTGTTCTCCTTTTCGCCACATCCACACCAGCATTTGCAGCTTTGAGACTTTGTGATGTGAGCCATTCTTACTGGGGTTAGGTGATATCTCAGGGTAGTTTTGATTTGCATTTCTGTGATGATTGCATATCTGGGATGAGCATTTTTTTGGTATCCTTTTATCATAAGGACACTTGCACTAGACTGCTTATTGCAACTCAATTTACAATTGCCAAAACGTAGAAACAGCCTAAATGCCCAGGAATGGACTAATAAGTTGTGGTATATGTATACCATGGAATACTATGTAGCCACTAAAAAGATGGAGACTTTGCATCTTTTGTATTAATCTGGATGGAGGTGGAACACATTTTTTTTTTTTTAGTAAAGCGTTACAAGAATGGAGAAATAAGAATCCAGTGTATTCTGTTCTAATATGAAGACAGTAGATGAGCTAATACAAGGGAGGGGTAGGGGAATGAATAAGTGAGGAGAGGGGAGGAGGGAGAGGGAGGGGGGCTCACAGTGTATGGCACACCTCTTGGGGACAAGACACAATTATAAGAGGGATTTTATCCAACAAATGCAATAGTGTAACCTAATTCTTTCTACACTCCATGAATCCCAAATAATAAAAAAAAAGTCAGCCTTTGGTGCCTCCTGCAGTGTTGGCCCAGAGAATGCTCCTCCATTCTCCCCCCAAGCTGGATGTTATCCAGACCGTTTGCTGGTGCAGATAGATTGCTAAGAGGGGCTTTAGGCACACACAGCTGTCTAGGAAAGAATAGAGCTGAGATATCCCAAGGCAAGATGTGTTAGTTGAATGAGCTTGGTAGCACTGACCTATTTACCCCCTGTGCGTGTAGCGCTCTTAGGTGGGTTGTTCCACTGCTCTTGTAAGGAGGCTAGGAGTATTATGGGCAGAGCTGAGGAGAAACAGGATGTGTGAAGTCTGGCAGAGACTCTAAGGGAGGAAAAGAGAGCTAGCTTAGGAAATAAGCTTGGTCTCCAGAACCAAGGGAAAGGCTCCTTAGAGACGCCCTCTGGTTAGAACCCAGGGAACAGTCAGTGAGTTAGCCAACCAAGTGGACAGGTGAAGCCACAAAGTCTGAGGTTGGGTGGGACTCTGATGCCACCTGAGCATCAGTGTTTGGGAGCCTGGCATATAAGCAGGAAAGGAGGAAGTATGGTATTGTTGTTACTTTGGGCCAGACAGACCTTATCAAGAGTGTGTTATTGGGCAAATCACTTTAATCTTCGTGCCTCAGGTTCCTCACTTATAAAATAGAATTAATAACAGTATCTACTTGATAAAGTTGTCGTAAGGATTTAATGAGGTGATGTGCGTAAAGGTTTTGTACAGCATCTGGCACGTAATAAATGCTCAAGAAAAGGTAGTCGTTAATAATAGTTATAATGATAATACATAGAAAACAGGCTGGGCCTGGTGGCTCATGCCTGTAATCCTAGCACTCTGGGAGGCTGATGTGGGTGGATTGACTGAGCTCATGAATTCGACACCATCCTGAACAAGAGTGAGACCCCATCTCTACTAAAAATAGAAAAACTATCTGGGCTTGTGGCAGGCACCTGTAGTTCTAGCTACTCGGGAGGCTGAGGCAAGAAGATCACTTAAGCCCAAGAGTTTGAGGTTGCTGTGAGCTATGACGCTACGGCACTTTACCTAGGGTGACAGAGTGAGACTCTGTCTCAAAAAAAAAAACAAACAAAAAACAAAAACAAACAAACAAAAAAACACCAAAGAACAAAAAAACAGGCAGAGGCTGGCAGGTTCAAACCTGACCCGGACCTGCTAAACAACAATAACAACAACAAAAGAAAATAGCCGGGTGTTGTGGCAGGTGCCTATAGTCCCAGCTACTTGGGAGGCTGAAGCAAGAAAATCGCTTAAGCCCGAGAGTTTGAGGTTGCTGTGAGCTATGACGCCATGGCTCTCTACCCAGGGCAACAGCTTGAGAGTCTGTCTCAAAAAAAACAAAACAATGCCTGTGGTCCCAGCTACTTGGGAGGCTGAGGTAAGAGAATTGCCTAAGCCCAAGAGATGGCGGTTGCTGTGAGCTTGTGACACCAGGGCACTCTACCGAGGGTCATAAAGTGAGACTCTGCCTCTACACAAAACAAAACAAAACAACCCTTAGTCAATGCTTGGCATTTAATAAAAGCTTGTCTATATGCCAGATATTCTTTATTCATTGTATTCCTATTACTGACTTCTCTAAGCCTTAGGGAACTAAGAAAGAGCTCAGCTCTAGCAGAAGAGGCCTGGGCTTGTCCAGGTCAGGCAGTTAGTCTGGAGTGCTGGGCTAAACCAGATAGACAGGACTGTGAGTGTCCAGAATGCAGATGTGGGAGACCACATAACAGACATCATCTCCTTTTATTATTTTTTCTTTTTCTTTTTCTCTTTTTTTTTTTTTTGTGAGAGCGTCTCACTCTGTCTCCTGGGTAGAGTGCCATGATGTCATAGTTCACAGCAACCTCAAACTCTCGAGCTTAAGCGAATCCCTTGGCTCAGCCTCTCCAGCAGCTGGAACTACAAGCTTCCGCCATGATGCCCAGCTAGTTTTTCTATTTTCAGTAGAGATGGGGTCTTGCTCTTCTTCAGGCTGGTCTCGACATCCTCAGCTCAAGGGATCCTCCCACCTCAGCCTCCCAGATCCTCCTCCCTGTAGGATTACAGGGTTGAGCCACCACGCCTGGCCCTTTTATTATTTTTTCTAAAATGTAGCCCTGAATTTTGTCACATAGCTCCTAAAGATATGACTCCTCCATATACTTCTCATTGCCAGAGAAAATTCCTCATTGGGGTAGAGAGAACTTCATTCCCATTTGAAGAGAATTTTCTAGGAAATCAAAGGATGAAAGGCCAAGAGATGTGAGGCTAGCCCCTAAATTCTTACTATTTCCAGTAAACACCAGGCCTATGCCCACTGGTGAGCAAGCTGTTTCTTTGACAGAAATGAGATCTGAATTCCTTCCCCTACATTTCTGTGTTTCCAATGTGACTCATCCTTCAAGGCTTAGTTCAGTTTCTACTTCCTAAATCTGCCTCATGACAATCCAATCAGATAGGTATTGGTTGAGATCCAGGCAGGAAAACAAGTCACTCTAGGTCTTTCGAACCTAGGAGATTTAATACAGAGATTGGTTACACACATGATGGAAGAACTAAGAAGCTAAACAGGTAGGGGACAGTAAGGCAACTCAGAGATATGCGACAGCAGGAAGGCCCTCTTATCCCTAGATTTTGAGGGGTAACAGAGACAGGTAGCATTACCTCACCCAGAAACTGGGGCTTTCTGACAGAAGCCAGAGTCAAGATGGAGCTACCATGCAAACGATGCTGCCAAGGCGGGAGGGGATGCTGGGTAATAGTTGGACAGGAGCCCCAGAGGAGATACAGCTGCTGCTGGAGGCACCACAGTTTAAGTGAGGTTAGGGATAATGAAGAAACACATACTAGCTTCTCCCCTTCTCTTACCTTCTGTTTGGCCAAGCTTCCCAGAAGCCAAAGGGCAGGGGATTGTGGGGAATGTAGTTTTCTTGATAGAGGAAATGGATAAGGAATGTACCTGGCATTAACCAGCAGATGTAAAGCTTAATTATCATCCCATTTTACAGAGAAGTCAGATGAAGCAGAAAGAGGTCAAGTTGTCCAAAACCACACTAAGTGGCAGTCCAGGTTTCAAATCCAGTCTTTCTGACTACTCTTGAGCCAGGTTCTCTCTGTAATCACTGCTACTATACTCACGGCAATAGTGCTATTGTTATTTTATTTTTTTTTTGAGACAGAGTCTCACTATGTTGCCCTAGGTAGAGTACCATGGCATCACAGCTCACAGCAACCTCAAGTTCTTGGGCTTAAGCGATTCTCTTGCCTCAGCCTCTCAAGTAGCTGGGACAACAGGTGCTCGCCACAATGCCCAGCTATTTTTGTGGTTGTTGTTGTTGAAGTTGTTATTGTTGTTTGGCAGGCCTGGGTTGGGCTTGAACCCACTAGCCCCTGCATATGTGGCCTGTGTTCTAGCTGCTGAACTATAGGTGCTGAGCCTGCTATTGTTATTTTATTGATGTCTAACTTTTCCCTGTAAGCTAGACTTCAGGCTTCCTAAAGGCATCAACTATGTCTTTCCCTTTATATAATTTATACCATCTAAGCCTTGTGTCTTTTCCGGATGCTACCAGAAAATCTAAATTGTTGATGGATATAGAATTATCAGCAGGTTTTCACAGGTTCCATATTACTCAAGGGAAGGAGGCACAATTACAATGTCCTTGGTGAGGCCAGGCATGGTGGCTCATGCCTGTAATCCTAGCACTCTGGGAGGCTGAGACAGGTGGATTGCCCTGAGCTCACAGGTTCAAGACCAGCCTAAGCAAGAGCATGATCCCATCTGTAAAAATGGCTGGGCATTGTGGCAGGCGTCTGTAGTCCCAGCTACTTGGGGGTGGGGGGTGAGGCAAGAGAATCGCTTGAGCCTAGGAGTCTGAGGTTGCTGTGAGCTATGACGCCACTGCACTCTACCAAGGACACCAAAGTGAGACTCTGTCTCAAAAAAAAAATAATAAAATGTCCTTGGTGGTTCTGAATGTTCACTTCCTCCTTAGTGAAATGCAGCAATCCCTGATCAGATTCCAGACAATGGTTTGGCAACAAGGAAAAGCACAAGCTGAGATGAGAAAAATAAATATCTAGATTTCTTGAGGGCATCCCAAAGGGAAGAGACAGTTATTAAAATTTGAAATGGCTCTGCTCCAATGGCATAAAAATCCTACAGCTTAACTTGAGCAGTTCCTTCACCTGAGAAAAGGTTATACTATTTTTCAAACTTATGATAGCCTCCATAGTTTGGGCGGCTCTGTGGGTTTGTGTTTTCTTCTGTTTTCCTAAGAGAGAGCTCTTGGGAGCAGAAAGGCAGACAATGATGTGGCATGAAGCAGCAGTGATACCTGTCCTGGAATAAGTCAGGGCACATGTTGGGCCCTTTGTCCCCTCGGGATTATAAAAACCTCTTTCAGCACTGGAACTGGTAGGACAAGGAGACTGAACAGTTCAGAAATGTGACAAAGCTAAGAAAGGAAAGAGATGCACTTTAACTACAAGGACACCTGGTAGTTCGAGGGTCCTTGTAGTTAAAGTGCACCTCAGCGGCTTCTTGTCCTTCAGGGAAGTGTCAGCAGGATGGTAGAGGTTCTTTACGTGGGACTTGGGCTTAGACTGCTGCAATTCAATTCACACTGTGCCCCTTATCAGCATAGTGAGAACAATGTAGTATTATAGTACACTCTCCTGCTTTTTCTCCTATCTCTCTGGCATTCTTTCTCCATCTTTTGGTGCAGTCTATCCTAATTTTTCCAGCCTCTAACATCAGACTGCCCTGGGCTTCATTTTAAGATCTCTTCTCTTTTCTCTCTGCGCTCACTCCCTTAGTGATCTCATCCAGTCCCATGGTGTTAAATGCCATGCATATGCTGGTGACTCCCAGATCTCTAGCTCTAGCTTGGACCTGTCCTCTAGACCAGTAGAACACTGCCTACTCAGCATCTCTACTCGAATGTCTAATAGGCATCTCCAACTCCACATGGCTAAAACTCAACTGTGGATCTCTGTCCTCACCCCTTGCAAATGCTCCTTTCCCACTCTTCCATTTCTTGGTAATGGGCAACTCCACCCTTCTAGTGACTGAGACAAAAACAAACAAACAAAAAACCAACTTGGCATCATCTGTGAGTCCTCTCTTTTCACTCACACATCACATCAAATCTATTTTCAAAGTATATCCAGAATCTGATCACCTCTCATCAATGCCATCCTGACCACCTTGGTTTAAGCCACCATTAGCTCTTGTCTCGGTTAATACAGTGGTTTCATAATGGATCTCTCTGTCTTAGCCCTTACCCCACTCCAGTCTATTCTTAATCAAAGATAGCAAATTGCGGGTTAAATCATGCACCTCTTCTGCTCAAAACACTCCCATGGCTCTCCATTATTCTCAGAGTAAAATCCCAAGTCCTTATAATGCTCCATGAGATCATATGTGATCCTTTCTTCATCCCCATTCATTCTCTGACCTCATCTCCTACTTCTTTCTCCTCTGTTTACTCCATTCCTGTCACACTGGCCTTCACAAGGCCGAAGTCAAGGTGTCAGTGTGGCTGAGCTCTTATCTGCAGGCTCTGGAGAAAAATATGCTTTCAGATTCATTTTTGTTCTTTATAGACTTCATCTGCAGTGATACCTGGGGAGCACCTCTCATCTTTTAGAAGCCACCTGCACTTCTTGCCACTTGGCTTTCTCCATCTTTTTTTGGGCAATTTTTTGGTTGGGCTCAGATTTGAACCCACCACCTCTGGTATATGTGGCTGGCGCTCTACTCCTTTGAGCCACAGACACCACGTGGCCTTCTCCATCTTTGAGCCAGCCATGGTACATCAAATCTTCCTTGTGCTTTGATGTAATCCTCTTCTGCTACCAGTTGGAGAAAGTTCTGCTTTCATAAAAACTGTATGTGCCAGGCATAGTACCTCATGTCTGTAATCCTAGCACTCTGGGAGGCCGAGGTGGGGAGCATCGCTTGAGCTCAGGGGTTTGAGAACAGTCTGAGCAAGAGCAAGACCCCTTCTCTACTAAAAATAGAAAAATTAGCTAGATGTTGTGGTGGGTGCCTGTACACCCGGCTATCTGAGGCATGAAGATCACTTGAGTCCAGGAGTTCGAGGTTGCAGTGAGCTATAATGACACCACTGCACTCTAGGTTGGGCCGACAAAGTGAAATTCTGTCTCAAAAAAAAAAGAACTCAACAAAAAAGGACTAATATGAATAGATTAGGTCTACCTAGACAATTTCCCTGATAAATTACCTTCATTGTATCTGCAAACTCCCTTTGATCACGTGATGTAACATAATCTCATCATATTCACAGCTTGATGATTAGGGTGGGAAATCTGAGGAGCGCATTTTAGAGTTCTGCCTACTAAAGTGATATTCAGACTGTTCAAGAAACCAATCAATCCAGATGCAGGCCAGCTGTAGTACTGCAGCTGAGTCCTAGATACTATGTGCTCTTCCAAATTATGAGGAGTTACTAGATTGTGAGGAGGTCTGGGGGTGTCCCAGAGGGAACTGTTGGAGTGACATCTATTTACCAACTGACATGGAAATACTGCATTATTTTAACAACTGAGTAGCGTTATAAGTGCTTAACCGTTGGCTATTAGTCCTGATTAGAGAGTTAAAAATCATGGTGCAATGTGTGAATTGTTGCTTTGAGAGTTTGAGGCTGGTCCCAGACGGCTGGTGGTGGGCAGAGAGACCACCTGCCCTCCTTGGCACTTCAGTGTGTGCAGCAGCTTTTATAGCTTTGCCTACTGTCTTTGCAGTGCCAGATTCGTTCAGATGAATGTCTGGGTTTGTGTGGCTGCCTTCTGCAGTGGGAGAGGCCATGCATCATCTAAGCTTCCAAATGCTGCTACCCTCAGGGAGACCAACTCTGTGTATTTGGGCTTTCCCCAAGCCACCCAGTAGCTGTGGCTCAGTGAGGCAAGTGACGTGTACTTATTCTCAGCATTAGAGTGAATACGCCACAGCATCCAAAGAGACCAAGGATTCTTATTAATTTGCTGAATGAGGCTTTATCATAGACTATCATGAGCCCCGTATTTTGTGATGACTGGTCTCAGGCAATAGAGATGTTCTGTCTAGGTGGGGTAGGAGGTAGGAATAGGCTGTAAGGTAAATGAACTTTGTGGGACTGATCTATCTCTCTCATCTGGTATTTTTTAATGGATGCATCTTATTAAAATGGCCTTGAGAGCAGTTTCTGGACTTGTGCGTACACATCAAGAACAGCAGTGGCAAGGTACCTGTGTTGAAAGAAGTGTCACTGTGGGTAATAAGCAGCTTGAGGGAGAGATAAGGGTAAAGGTAATTTATAATAATAAGAATACACAACATGACTAGCTTTCTTTGCTAATACTAGCTGGGACCACAGAACACAGCTGGAATGATTCCCTGCCTCACCATATCTTGGAATAACACTACAGAAGGGCAACCTCCTCTGGCATAGAAATGCAGATTGATACAGAGCCATATAGCCACACACCCAGCAGTTCTGAATCCTGTGCGGAGCCCTGAGAGAGAGCTCAACCCTTCGAGGGATTGCTCTTACTTGGTGTTCTTGAGCTTTGTCCTAGAACATACATCAAATAGATTAACGGTGAGGCACACGGACAATTGAGTCTCTACGGAGACTGAGTCAACCTGTGATACCTTTTGAAGTAGGAGAAATTTGTCTTCCCTTTCTGTAAATTTCCTCCCAAATAGTCTTTTTTTTTTTTTTGAGACAGTCTCAAGCCGTCACCCTGGGTAGAGTGCTGTGGCATCACAGCTCACAGCAACTCAAACTGTTGGGCTTAAGTGGTTTTCTTGCTTCAGCCTCCCAAGTAGCTGGGACCACCGGTGCCCGCCACGACGCCCGGCTATTTTTTTTTCTTGTTGTGGTTGTCATTGTTTTAGTTGGCCCAGGCCAGATTCGAACCCACCAGCCTCAGTGTATGTGGCTGGTGCCCTCCCCACTGAGCTATAGGCGCCACCACCGATGGTCCTTCTAAAAAATGCATTGATGCCGGGGGCAATGGCTCACGCCTATAGTTCTAGCACTGGGGGAGGCTGAGGTGAATGGATTGCCTGAGCTCACAGGTTCAAGACCAACCTGAGCCAGAGCGAGACCCAGTCTCTAAAAATAGCCAGGCACGTAGCAGACACCTGTAGGCCCAGCTACTCAGGAAGCTGAGAAAAGAGAATTACTTGAGCCCAAGAGTTTGAGGTTGCTGTGAGCTGTGATGTCACAGCACTCTACTGAGGGCGATAAGTGAGACTCTGTCTCAAAAATAAAATAAAATAAAACTGCATTGATTACTGCGGCATTGATTCTTGAAGTAGAGATGTCTAAATGGAATTAAATACTTGCTGTTCTTTACCACTTAAGAAGATCCACAGATTTTTGGAATCAGGTTGTCCAATATTGGGATCTCACTGGATACATTTTCAAATGGTAAAAACATGCTCCCAGAGGATCCAAAAGCAGCAGGTACTATTCAGAATGGTTGACCATGATACCAGATGTACGAGATGGTATAGACCCCATCCAAGCCCTCTACCCCAGGCTCCCTTCTAAGCCAAGGTGTTTTCTTCAGGTGCACAAGTAGCTGACATTAAAATAAAACCTACTACCAGCAGGTGGTGACAGGAGAGCTGAAGTTGATTATTTCCACTCTTCCTAGAAAATGTCAGTGAGCTCAGTGGGAAACACCACAGCCCTGCATTTAGTGACAAGAAAATCTCTCCCTTTTCTGCTGTCACAAGAAGCATTCATCTGCCAGACACCCAGGGAGAAAACTACAAATGCCTTAGCACGAATATTATCATCTTTGGCAAGAGTAGAGGATAGGATGCTAGGCAGAGAGGTTGGAAAAGTCAACTCCTCAGATTCCATGCCTGTCCCTGTCCTCTTGTAGAGACAGATTAGGAGCGAGCATAGATCATTTCAGAATTCTTGGTCTAGAAGAGTTTAAATGAAACAGAGAGAGAATGAGAAGGAGCATATGAAAGTGGACTATATTCCATTTCAAATGCAACAAGTGAACAGAATTTCAGAGTAGAATGGACCTCGTGGGCCCATCCTGTTCATCTGTAAGTCATTACCCAGACTTACAGGATATCCGAGCTTGCAAAGATATTAATATCATTGACTTCAACTCCCTCACTTTTCGGTTGAAGAAACAGAAGCCCACAAGGGGAAAGCATGTTGCTTAAGTCATTTAGTTATAAATGACAGAATCAGGACTGGTGTCCCTAGTTTTTAAACTCCTAATATTTTTTCCCTATACTCCCCTCCCTTCTCTGGTACATAAATACATAATATCTAAACCATCCTAGTAGACAATTTTATATCCTACTTTTTTTTTTTTTTTTTTTTTTTTTGAGACAGTGCCTAAAGCTGTCACCCTGGATAGAGAGCTGTGACATCACAGCTCACAGCAACCTCCAATTCCTGGGCTCAAGCAAGTCTCTTGCCTCCGCCTCCCAAGTAGCTGGGACCAGAGGC
>CAUYON010111202.1:0-12900 GCA_963573935.1 Arctocebus calabarensis | reverse complement strand
TTTTAATAATTTTATTGAATCCTAATTATGTACATTGGTGCAATCACAGGGCACGATTCATATACATTCAGAAATATTTTGATCATACTGTTACAGATATCCTTCATGGCATTTCCTTGCAGAAGATTCCTATCTGCACCTCTTCCTGCTGATTTCATATGCCCCTAAACCCTAGCTTAACCTCTTCCTTCTGAAAAAGTTCCAGATCCTTGAGACTGCCACCCTCTGCTTATCCTGTTATTACATTCAGCACATCATATTGTAATCACTCTTACCCACCAAATTTAAGCTCCATTCGGCCAGGGAAAGTGGCTGTATCATTTATCACACACTAAGTGTCAAGCACAAAGCCCAGCATATCATAGACATTCAATAAATATTTCATGAATAAATGAAGGAAAATCAAGCCAGACGAATGGTCTACCCAGTGCATTATTTCTTATGAGGGGTATGGTTTGCATCAACAAAATCAGCTCACTGCTGCTCAGTAACTCATTATGGTTTGATCTTTCAAGTATTTACCTAAATTTTTTGGTTTTTCTTTAAAACATATTATCAACTATTTCTGGAATAACAAATTGCATAAAGTGATGCCTTACTATGCGAAATTTTAGTTCTTTTGTTTGTTTAAACATTTTTCTTTCCAGTCTGATGTCTTTAACTCCAAAATATTTGCAATGATAATTTTTACTACTTATTTTCCATAGCACAATGAAGAAAGGAATAATAGAGGTTAAGGGGAAAATACAAGGTAATAGCATTCTTGGAAGGCAAAAATCAGTCAGCCTTTGTGTGTTGGTGATCATCATGGATTATTGCCCCATTCTATTAGCCTTTTAGGGATTTTCTTTTGCTTAACCTAAAACAACAACATGCAAATGAAAGGACAGTAAAGGGAATTCTAATGAACAGAGCAGGTTTGATAGCTTTCATACCAGTTTAGGAGGTCTCTTTGGTTTGTTATTGCAGCAACAGCTAGAAGCAATACTCTTCTCAAATTATCAAAAGATTTAACAGTGTAATGTGATCCATGAGCAAGCAGATTTAGTAGTTATAGCAAGAAAAAAGCAATAAACAAGAGTGCAAACCAGTTAGGATCTACTATAATTGTACCAATGTTTAACTTCATGATTATTTTATGGGCTACATATGTATTTATACATATTAAGTATGTGTATAGATGTATTTCATTTTCATATGTAATATATATTTTTACATATTATATGTAAGGGTGTACATTTAAATATATATGTACCATATATTTCAGAAATAAGTGTATTTTGCATTTAATCTTTGTTAGATTATAAACTGGTTTATTCCCCAGGAGAGTTTTCTTGGTATTTCTGTAACAGTTTTGTTTCTTAATATATTTAAGAGAACTTTTAAGAAAAGGTGTTCATTTAGCTTGAGGATAACCTTCAAGGGTTCTAATGTTTTGAATTTATGAAAGATTTAACATTTTATAAGTAAACGAAATAGCATTCATTAGAAGGGTCTTTGAAAATGCCCATCAGAGCATGCCAACCAGTGTTTCAAAATATTTACTTGTGATTTAAGGACTGTTAATCCTGTACATTTTTTTTCTGAAGAGCTTTAAATTATATTCTTAAGCAGTGCTTATTACTATGAATTTCAAGACATTAAAAATGTGCCCTGAAAATGTGGCTGCTCGTGCATGTGTCTAATGGCAGACTTGGGACCCTGGGTTCTGCAAGTCAGACTTCAGCGGAGTGTACCAGGCAAATATCTCCAGTGTTCTTTTTCCCCCCAAACTACATACTGATCTCATATGAACAAATTATTGTGAGACTCTGTCTCACAAAAAAAAAAAAGTCATGTGATTATACAGACTGAGAAATTTTTTAAAAGAAGAAAAGGAAAAACATATTATTCAGAGTATGGTTCTGGTTGGCTACAGATAAAACTTCATGTAGTGACAGCTAATATAAACAGTTAACCTGAGTATTTAACAGCTGTTAACCACACCTTATTTCTCCAACCCTACACTCACTCACCTTTCCAAAGGTGATTCCCCCCTTTTTTTTTTTTAATCATTAAAAAAACTACAAACCAAACGTGTCTTTTTTTGAACTCAGGTTTGAAACTGATGGCTTGTTTTGGAGATTGTCTTATACATAATTCAGTAAAAATAATATGTAGGCTCATTCTTAAGGACTTAGTAAAACTATGTTGAAATTTTTTATGGCTTTTTAAATATCAGAAGTGGGACAATTAAGTGTACACAAGGTTAGGATCACCAGTTCTGAATCAGACAGTCTTTGATTCAAACCTGTTTTGCCAATTCTGAGCTGTGTGCTACTCAGCAAGTCATACAACCTCTCTGTGCCTCAGTTTCTGCATAAATAAAATGATAACAAAATACTTTGGCTTAGGATACTTGAAACAATTACATTAAAAAATTTATATAAGCTTTTAGCACAATGCCTGGCACAGCAAAAATCTCAAATGTTTGCTACTTCTGCCACTATTACTATTAATTTTGTATTATAGCAAATAGTCTCCTTTTATTTTTCTCTAGTATTGACTGAGCACCTTGAGATGATAGAACTTGACATGGAGAAAATCAACTGAATACTATCTTATATTAATGTAACAGGTTCCAATTAACAGCTTTGCTCTAACCTGAGCTCTTTTTGAGCCCTTTGAGGTTTTGCAAGCAAAATGAAGTCATATTTCATCAGTCAGGTTTCTTAGTTGCATGAACAAAACAAACAAACAAAAAAAAACTATGGCTGATAGAAGTGAAATTGGAATTTATTGAAAGGGTGTTAGGGAGCTCATGGAATCACAAAGAAGACCCAAAGAACTAAGCGGCAAGCTTACCCTGGCAGGTGAGCTTTGGGCTCACATAAGGCCTCAAGATGCCCTGGCAAGAGCATGTTACCCTTAACCTCCGGCCTATACCCCTGTGTCATGTCACTGCCCCTGGATTCTGGGCCACATCCCTGCTGCCCATGAAAATGGGGGTACTGCTGCTACTGCTGTTGCAAATTTCCTCCATGTCAGTCATTCTTTGTGGCTCTAGTGAATCTCTATTATGGGTTCTAATCTTCTCCTGTGGTACCAGGTGGCCAGGGAATTTATGGCCATAATATGCAAGACACTTAACTGTTCCCCTATAGCCCAAACCTTTAATGACTCCTGTGAGCAAGAGCCACTGGCCAGCTGCACCTGCAAGGAGGGGTCATGGTGTTCACTGATTGTTGAAAACTCTGGGGCACCCAAATACCTCTTACCTAACAAAATAGTAAGAAAAAGTTTAAAAAGTGTTTTCTTAATTTATTGTTTCTTTATAGGAGGAAGGCAGAAAATAAACAGTTTCATAGAAAATCTCAAATAAGCTTGAGAAAAGGGTCTTGAGGTCTAATAGACATTTCATTTTTCTGCCCTTTATTTTTACCCTTTATGAAACTGTATGTTAATCTGGTCCCAAAAATATGCTTCAGGTGCAGTGAGTAAATTTTTTCTTGTCTATTTAGAGGAGAATGACAGGCATCACCTAGTTTATATGCTGAATTCTACAATCCTAGCAACTGTCACTGGCTTTTTTTATTGAAAATAATCAATGGCTTTGACAGATAGAAAGGGGAGGATATAGTGGCATATTTTGACTCATCTTGACAGCATGTCTCAAAGTGACTGTTACTGTCAAGTTTGCTCTTTGATTTTTTTTTTCCTAACCAAAACCCAAAGGAAAGTTCTTAGGGTCTTTAATACAGAAGCTCCCCAAACATAAAGGGCAATCTATACCTAAAACAGTGCCTGTTTTTCATCCAGTGATGAATTTTGCAGGTTAGCCCAGTATATTTTTTTGCCTTTTTTTTTCCAGTACATTTTCAATAGAGTTACAAAAACTTGGTAAGACTCATTTAGAATTCCTTACCAATAAGGGAAAATGTTTATATTGACAACTTTGCCCAGCTGCACTTTATTGTTTATTGTTTTATCTGATTCCAAGCAATTTTAAAAGTTTCTTAATACAGATTATTAAATATTAAAATCCTCTGGCCATCATTGAGAGTTAGATGTCAAGGGCAATTTTCATTATAATTCATTACACATACCTCGATTTCCTTCATTATGACTGTCTGAATCTGTACAAACATTCTTTATTAGAACCCGCTATTATATAAAAGACTTTTTATATAGGAAAACCAGATTTGCAATGGCAATTTTGTCCATGCTTAAATGGTTCTCTCTCTCTCCTTGCAGCAGAAAATAATCTGTTGTACTAAATAATTTGGAATGCCATTTTGTTAATAGGTAGTGAAAATGTGTAGCTAATGGGCCTCCTGAGATGTTGAACTAAAGCCACAAGCTGTCATTTTAATGACTCCCTCAGTAAAGACAGTTGCCAATGTAGGAGAATGATTGTGAATTTCAATCAATAGGCCAGTAGAAGTTCAAGGGCTATGACTATCCTCCAAATTGGCTTAGCTTGGGGTCTGTGTGAGATAGAAAGACCCTCCAACCATAGTAGGGATTCCTGCTGTCTGAGTTGTGCCCAAGTCTACAAATTAATACAAAATACAACATGAACAGAGAAAACAGAGTGGCTTCCCAAGACCATGGTCACCACTTCCAGCCTTTGCATGGGGTTTATTGTCCAGGTGGGTTGATGTAGCACCTAAGCTTCCTCGCTTAACACCTCCTGATAACTTGCCTGACATCTCAAAGAGATTCTTAAAATATTCTTAAGCCTTTGGCATCCCTCCTGTCCTGGGCCTCATAAATAAAACATTTATCCAGTCAGCAGCTTTGGCAAAGAGGAAAAGCCAAATTCCATCCAACAATATCAAAAGCCGAATTACCCAGTGATTGCAGATCCTTTAATAACTCTGCTTTTTTATGGTAGTATTGGTAAATAGTCAGATACTGCACACCTGGTTTGTTGTAAGTATTCATTTTCTAGCTTGGTAACAAACCACCACCATGGTGAAAGGCCATGGTGACTCAATTGTTTTGTGCTTTTTCATTCGCAAGTAGTTTACCAGGGCTGCTGTAACCAGTACCACACACTGGGTGGCTTAAACAACTGAAATTTATTTTCTCACATTTCTGGAGGCTACCAGTCTGTGATTAGGGTGTCAGCAGGGTTGGTCCTTCCAAGGCTGTGAAGAGAATCTGTTCTGTGCCTCTCCCCTAGTTTCTGGTGGTGTGCTGGCCATTGTATGTGTTCCTTAAATTACAGAAGCATCACCATGATCTCTACCTTCATCTTCGCGTGGTGGTCTCTATGTATGCATGTCTGTGTCCAAACTTTCTCCTCTTATAAAGATGCCAACTATATTGGATTGGGGTACACCTTACTCCATCATGACCTCAATTTAATCAACCACATCTACAATAATCCAATATCCAAATCAGGTCACATTGCAAGGTACAAGGCGCTAAAACTTCAATATATGAATTTTTGGAGAACATAATTTTTTTCATCTTTTCAAAATGTGTTTCTTCTTTTTGGTAGTTTCAGTAAGTCCACAATGATACTGGAATCACTCATAAAAATCCGACAAGTACATGTTTTCCTTGGACAGTTCAAATGTAACCTGGGCTTCATATGTAATCTGATTCACTTAGTATGTGAACCGATTTTTTATTAACTTTTGAGGATGCATTTAATAAGTAAAGCAATCTTTGTAGAAAGTATAAAATTAATGCTATTGCCATGTTATGAGTAAGTTATTCTAAATAGCTATGTTTGAGAATAAAGAAAAAAGAAGGTAAACAAAAATTTTATCATGTAATTCTTCAAGACTTCATACTTGAATATGCAGAAAATATAACTTCTTTTCAAATTTCTAGAGGATGATGGTTTAAAACTAAAAAGTTGCCAGAATTGAGGATAAAGTAGTAAAAAGAGAATGGAAGCACTAATGTTTTTGTGAAAAGTCATGGAACCTAAAAAAATATTAATAATCCCAGATGATTTTACTGGCTGCTGAACAAAAGTAATGGTATAATTTTAGACTTTCCTATGGGCCATGTTTCCTTAAATGCTTAAGTACGTACAAAAAGAAAATACAACTTCAATGAATGCAGAGAAGATACCTTGCTCCTAAAAATTAAAATTGACTCATGGTGAAGACAATGTCACTCAACACATTTTAATTGTATATTATCTATGAAGAAAAATTCCCTAGTCTATTCAGAATGAATGACATTGAATGTCTTTCATGGCATTCACCTCACAAATGTGGACTTTTCTCACATATCTGCAAAGTGAACATGTTGAATATATCACTACAAATTTGAACTACATGAGCACCTGGTTATAAAGGCAACAATGATACAACCCAGTCCTATAAAAAAGTCAATAATATTGAAGGAAAAAACACTGGAAAGCAACTGACCACACAGAGTTCACTTTACTTGGGGGCCATGTCTCAGTTGTTAAATAGCTGAAGTCCTGTATTCGTCTCACCCTGTGGTTCTCAGCTAATGGACACTCCTGTTACACATACACACACACCACACATACTCAGTCACAAACTTTCCTTATAAAAATACCAAATCCCAACAAATTGTTTTGAGTAGCCTCACTTTCCATCATTTCTTCCTCATTCCAACAAAGATACTAGAGAAGTAAGACCCCTCTACAGCGCCATTTCTTTTTATACCTGCTTGCCTTGTTTTCTATTAATGAAGCATCTTAAGAATTTGTAAGATAATTCTACCCTGAAGACCCCTCAACCGGCTTGTAAAATGCCTCAAGTCTCTTCAGAACAAGCCCTCACCTCACCCACAGTGCTGTCATTGCAAGCACAGAGGAAAGAACTTTTTGTGGCCGATTTTTCAATATTCATTTAAGAAGTATAGAATCATTTTTTGAAATAGCATTTGTTTTCGATATCATAAAACACTATTTCAGAGGATTATTTGATTAACTCTCTCCCATTGAAAATCATATTTGATATAGACAATAAAATATACCTAAGAACAAATGGATATTTGTCTAGTAGAGACATAATGCAGAAGGCAGTGCAATTCATCAATTACTCACAACGATACTCTTTGCCTTTGCATGCTTTTTGGTTAGATTCAAATTATGCATCTGAGATGTCAAAAAGAACAATGAGAAAGAATAATTTTTATGTAATCCTCAGCAGACTCATTTCTTGCTTAGTTGGGGCTTCATTTCCAGATAACTTTTCTGATAACTAGTGACCTTTCTCTGAAGAATTTTCCTATTTGCACTGTCTTCAAAGTTGTGACATTTTTATGTAGCAGTTTTAATGTATCATTAACTTCAGTACTATATAATTTCCTCAGGAAATCCCGGTGGAAGCCCTAGTTCTTAATATGTTCTTATTGAGGGGAAAAAAAGTTGACTTGCCCAAGCCCCATGTCCCAAGGATCACTGTTGTGATTCTACAGGAGATGGCTGCAGTAGGGATTTTGCTAAGTATTTGCATGCAGCTTCTCCGGCTCCAGGAGTTATATCATAATTTCTGGAGATCACAGAGTTTTAATCATAGGCCATTACCAAGTGTCAGTGTCAGCTGGGTCTTGCTCCATGTGCTGGGGCCTGTGTGAATTCTGGAGGACAGCCTGTGAGGAGATGTGAGTCCCCCCTAGCTTCAAATGTCCCAATGCCCTGAACCAAGGAGATGGACTCAGCCAACCTGGGTACTCAAAGCTCTGCTCAGAGACCAGGAAACAATTCAGGAACAGATACTCATCTTCTCAGAGAGTCCTCCATAAGGTCTGGAATGGGAACACATTTTGCAGACAAAGACAATAATGAACATGAGCACAGAGAATCCTCCACAGCTTATTGTTAACCACAATCAGATCAAGCATGTCAAGTCCCCAAGACATAAGTTCCTTTAATAAAAGCTAAATGAGCTCTTTTCAGCTTCTCTCAGTTTCCTTCTGAGGCTGGGGAGAATAGGCTTACTGTCAAGTTGGAAGAAAGCCCAGACACAAGGAAGGGAGAGCATCCTGGTGAAGGTGGCACAGTCGTGACTGGGGACAGGAATCTCCTGCTATCCCCAGAGTTCTGTGCACAAGGGGCAGCCATGAAAAAGCCTAGCTCTTGATCACCTCTGGAGCTTTGCTCATGCTGTTCCCTATGCCTAAAAAACCATTTTTTCTGTTTTGGGAATTTATAGGCCTGGCTGCTCCTCATACATCAGATTTTAGCCTTACTGTTAGCTCCTCAGAAGGGACTTTCCTCATAGCCCCATCAAAGCAGCTTTTCTCTCCCACTGCCTGTCATGACAGCCCCACCCTTGTCCTTCTCAAATGTCACCACATCCTCTGTTTGTATGATTTATAATCTGCTTCTCCACTGGCCTGAATGCCCATGGGGGCAGGGACTGTGTCTTAGTTTCATCAGGAAAATGACTACCACCTAGTAGATGTCCAAGAATGAATGAATGCATGTGTGCTGGGATACCACACCCCAATAGAACTTTTTGGAATATTGGAAATGTTCTATATTATACTCTGTTCAGTATGGTAACCACTGAGCCCTTGAAATGTAGCTAGTGTGAATGAAGAACTAAATTTTATATTAAATTTTTATTAATTAAAATTTAAATGGCCACATGCAGCCATTGGCTCCATACTAGAACACTTATTAGGGCAACCCTCTTAGTCCTCAGAAAGGTACACAATTGTTCCCAAAGAGGTAATTTGACTCAAAGAGGAGGAGCTGCCCTGAGCCTGAGTTTGATATTTTTGTGGCTACTCAACCAGGCCTATGCAACCTGGAAATTACTATTATTAATCTTAACAATACTTTTCTTAGGTACAGAATACAGCATATGATATGGACCAAATAATTTGGAACTTATTTCCAATAAAACAAGTTATTATTTTTCTACTCCATTATGTTGATCATTTGTGCATGCACCCCAAATTCAAATATCTTAAAAAAGAAGAAAACAGACTGTAACTTACTCTGTATCCCATATATCTGTTTAATCAAAATATGAAAATGCCAGAATACACATCTCCTCATTGATTGAATGGGCCATGGCCTTTGAGGGCAGAAGCTATGCCTACTAGTTCCATGGTATATTTATCTCCACGGCCTGGCATGGTGCTGGCACAGAAGATGCACTCAATAGATATTTCCTGAATTCATAAGTAAATACCATAAAGCCATTCTGTTCAGTTTCTTGGGTTGACTTATTTTTCTGATTTTCTTTTCCTAGTCATTGTATTTATCTTAACTGAAGAATTAAAAGTGCATAGATGGGCTTGGCACCCGTAGCTCAGCCACATACACTGGGACTGGCAGGTTCAAACCTGGCCCAGGCCCGCTAAAACCAATGATAACTATGTGTTGTGGGGGGTGTCTATATTCTCAGCTACTTGGGAGGCTGAGGCAGGAGAATCGCTTAAGCCCAAGAGTTTGAGGTTGCTATGAGCTGTGACACCATGCACTCTACAGAAGGTGACACTAAGACTCTGTCACAAGAAAAAAAAAAAAAAAAGAAAAAGTGGGTAGATGGGGAAAGGCAGGTGGTGGAATAAAAGGACTTTTTATTTCTCCCATATACTCAAGTTGCCCAGATAGAGGGGCTTACCAGAGGCTCATTTTCACCAGGACAGCCTCAGGTCCAGGTGAGCTCAGATTCCCAGTCAAGTTCAAGCACCACAGGAGGCTGGAGGGCAAGCACAGTCAGCTCTCTCTGGCTTCCACTGACCTGAGGGATTTTTACCAAGATCCCAACAGAAACAGTCAACTGGTTGACCTCTAAAGTCTTGTTCTCAAAATAATACTACCACAGGAAAGTGGAGGAAGGGAAAAATAGAACATGATGTAATTGGCAAATAAGAAACCAAGTACTCTTTTGCAAGGCTGATCTGAATTCAGTCTCACATGAGGTTTGTAGTTCTCTCTTTCTCTTACAAAACCCAGGCCCCATGACCTCTTCTCACTTCTCCAGCAGAGATGCATGTGCCTTGCTCTTTTCCTCATACCCCTTTCTCACAAGTGGATCCAGATACAATGTGTCCTAATTTGAAAGTGGCAGCTCCAGCAAATAATTAGAAAATTAACTATCACCTTTTTCTTTGCTTTCTAATCTTTTCCTTCCACCTTCTTCTCTCCCTCCCTTTACCATCCCACCTCCCCAGATAGTGAAACACAGACAGAATTGTCTGTTTTTGATCTTGTTAGAAAACTAGTCTCATCACCTCAATATTGACAGCAGCTGCAGCTGGACTGCCCTAGGCCAGGAATCCTTTGTCTGAAACAAACAAAAAGTGCCTCCCCCGCCATGTCCCCAAATGAAGACCTTTGCATGCCTCTCAACTGGAAAGCTAACCCATAGGCATTTACATCACAAATTTTGTTTTTATAACTCATAACAAAAGGCAAAAATGAACATAGTTCTCTGGCTACAGGGCAGATTTCCCAGTACTTAATTTGTTAGGGATGACATTTCTGTTAATGCTCTTATATTAAAACTGCATGTCCATATTTTAAACATGTCATATCATGGTACTTAATAAGAGAGAGCTATCAAGAACCATTACCAAAAAAAACATTGTAGAACTTTATTCAACTAAGTTGTATATTGTGAATGTTTGCAAATAGTTTCAGTAAGTTTATGATGGATGGATGAACGGATAGAAAAAAAAGAAGGAAGAAAAGAAGGGAGGGAGGTAAGCTGAGAAGGAGCCAGGGAGGAATAAGGAAAGGAAGGAGAAAGAGAGGGAGGATGGGCAAAGGAACATATGGATTCTCAGATGAGGAACTGCAAAAAAAGAGAGAAAATAATATTTTTATTCTCCATTTTGCAATTTATCATCCATTCCATTATGCACTGCACAGAGCACTGTTTTTTTATTTAAATGGGTCTGATATTAAACCTCCTATTCTACTGGATCAGATATTATTATGCAACCTACCAACTCAAGAATCTGCTCTTCCTGAGAATCATATTTGGGAAAATAGATCTTAACACGGAGGCTTCCTTTGTGCTAAATAACTTCCACAAAGCACAAAACAAAGTTTAATGCAACCTCTCTGGTAGTCATACCTGGTTTCAGAGTATATGTGACACCATATCCAGGAAGATACTAATTTCAAATGTGACAAGACAGTCCTGAACATCATACACAGAAATTCTTTGTCTGTTAATCATAAATAGGAGAAAGAGATCAAACATGCCAGCTTTCAGCCATATTTTAGGCACTCATTTTATGGAAAGTAGCAGGTGTATAAAACATACATCTTTGTACTCTGATTTTAGAAAAAACATCATAAACAAAACAGCATTCAAAAGTTTGCCTTTCACATGGTAAGGACTTTCTTCTCTAAGACTGTGGACATCACCTTCTCCTAGACTTGGTTTGAAGTGGATAACAGACATTCACAAATCCTCCAGAGTGTCTTGGTTAAAAAGGAGAGAACAATTCTTCTTTGCAAGGCAGAAGGTGGTTTTCACTTTTCCCAGTTCTCTGACCCAGCAAAAATTACTGTCAACTATCTGCCCAGTTGAGGGAATATCGATTCTCCTGTTGCCAAGGCAACACATTAGTTGTCAGGTCTGTGTGACTCTTATTCTCATTGCCTAATCTTTCCCTCCTGGCTTTTGGATTTTGACACTTTCTAAGCCTTAGTTTATTTGATGGGACGTACACATTTTATTTTTATACTAAGTAGCTACCCAAAATGAAGTCATCTAAAGAACACATCATAGTGGTAAAAATCAGTGTGCTATCAGGACATCCAGACATGACAAAGAGCAAGAGAAAAGGCGAAGAAGAGACTGCTTGCTGCTCCTCCAATGTTGGGGAAAATTAAAACAGTTTTTGCCATCTGTCACATAGCACAGTGTGAAAATTATGGAGTTGTTCATTTGGACATTTGAGTAACCTTCTGCCAAGTGATTAGATCATGATAATATTACCTACTCACTAAAGGTTTGGATCAATGCACTTTAATATTTTTCTTCTTAGAGAATCTCTGTCTTAACTTATTTTTCAGTGTGAATGTCTGCAGAGCAATTCAGTTAGAGATAAACATTTCAACCAGGTGAAGTACTTGGGATGGGACTTAAAGTATAGCTGATGACTTACTTAAATTAAGAGTTCAATAAAAGGGGAGGAGCATTGTGAAGGATTATTGTTCAGAAAAGAGCAGCATCTCCCAAAGTGTGTTACACATAACCCTGGTGGAGTGTGTGGGACATAGAGGAGTGCAATGAGCCTCTTAGGGATACTGATAGGTCACAAACTATTGTCATGATAAACCAAAAAAATTACAACCTTTATACATTCTTCACCTTTACACTGCTGATGCAAAAGTCGCATGGTAAAACTGCTTAATGGCTTAGGACAAATTGGGGGGTGAGGTGGGGGTGGCGATTGGGAGGGAGGAAAGAAGAACAGGAACAAAAGGGAGAAAGAGGAGGCTGCATTTAAGAATGTCCTTGATGAGGAAGTTAGAAAAATGAACTTCATTAAATTTTGGCCCTTGAATACAAGTCTCTTTAATATTCTATGTGACAAAATCAGTAAGTTGCATAAAACTCTTCTGTTGTATGCTGAAGTAGGGTGGCTACCTTAAGGAAAAGCACTTGTGGAATTGAGTGGATAGCTGAACTAACCACTTTTTTAATCAAATAACTTTTACTTGATAATGGAAATGTCCGAGGCACTAAGACCACAAATCAAGGACCAAGCACAGGGGGGGAATGTATTTTTATTTATTTTTTATTTTTATTAAATTATAATTGTGTACCTTGGTGCAATCATGGGGTACAATGTGCTGAATTATATACATTCTGAAATATTTTCATTGAACTATTTAACATAGCCTTCATGGCCTTTTACTCACTGTATGAAAACATTTATATTCTACATTAAGTAATTTTCACCTATACCCTTCTAAGATGCACCGTAGGTGTGATCCCA
>CAUYON010111197.1:0-59339 GCA_963573935.1 Arctocebus calabarensis | reverse complement strand
AGGCGAACCTTACTAAATGCAGAATACAAATGTCTTCATATAATAACTGAGAAAATGCCAGGAAGGCTATGTTAATCAGTGTGATGAAAATAGTTCAGATTGTATATGAAACCAGCACATTGTACTCCTTGATTGCACTATTGTACACAGCTATGATTTAATAATAAAGACAATAAAAAAAAAGAAAAGACTTCTTTGGGGGCCATTTACAGGTACTATACTGAAAATACAACAGAATATTAAATAAAATTATGTAGAGATAACTATAAATATGTGGAATAAAAGGACCCATTTTAACAAGCAGCCCACCTAGTCTTCTGTCCTTTCTCCTCCCTCCTTTTTTACTTTTTTTTCTTTTTTAAGTTGATATCTATGCTTATTAGAAAACTCATGTCCAGCTTTCATGCTTCACTCTTTATTTTATAGACTGCTTTCAAATCAATGATTTCCTTTCTATTGTTTACTTTAAAGGAATTATCTACACCCAATATAAAGCCTATGTAAAACTTTATACAGTTATTTTAAGGAAGATTATTATAGTATAATGAGAAGATACAAATTGGAAAAAGTATTCTACACTCTATGCACTGAGATACGGGGTTTTAATGGGTTATTTCACTGAATTATCAAACAGTTTTGAGAAGTAAACGACATCCCCTTAGTTATCTATTGAGTCCTTACGGTGTCAGACACAGTACTGAACACTTTAGTTACGTTAACTCATTTCATCTTCACAGCATCTTGTCAAGGTATTTTCTTTTATCATTCCATTTTACAGATGAAGTTACAAAACTCTGGGAAGTTACATGTCTTGCCTGCAGCCAATCAGCTAGTAAGTGAAAGAGCTGAAAATCAAAGATAGGCAATCTGGCAAAGTGCTGTGCTTGACTCCTTTCTACTTATTTAAAGTAAAGTCATCATTCAATCCAGATAGGTCTGAGATTAAATCCCATAATGCTCCATGAAAGCCCAAGGACTCAGACTGTCTGAGTTCTCTTTCTAGTTGTGTCACTAATCATGTACCCCTGAGCATTCTGTTTAACCCTAGTAGCATTTTAACAGACTCCCCATTAACTTTTGGTTCTGCTGTTGTTATTTATTTATTTACATCTGTGTCCACCAGTTCTAACATTAGACCTGAGCATTTAATTACAGAAATACTATTTTGGAAAACTCTGCTTACCATGGGTACACTTAGGTTTGCTTCCAGAGATTGGAAATGGAGAAAGAGTTCTTTTATCATACTTTTTGTGTTTTAAAGAAATGCTTTGTGTTGCATCACTATCTCATTATAGTCATGTCTATAGGAAGGTTGTGTGTATTCATTCAGTTAGTCACTCTCTCATGATCAAATTTCTCATATGTGCCCCATAAGGTTTTAGGTCTTTGAGGTACAGCCAATGAAAAAGACAAAAAAGCTGGCCAGGCATGGCATCTCAGGCCTGTAAGTCCAGTGCTTACCTGAGAAGGGTGGATTGTTTGAGGTCAGGAGTTCAAGACCAGCCTGTGCAAGAGCAAGATCCTGTCTCTACTAAAAATAGAAGAAAACTAGGTGGGCATTGTGGTGGGCACCTGTATTCCCAGCTACTTGAGAGGATGAGGCAAGAGGATGGTTTGAGTCCCCGAGTTTCAGGTTGCTGTGAACTACGATGCCAGGACACTCTACCCAGGGTGACAGAGTGAGACACTCAAAAAAAAAAAAAAAGAAAGAAAAAGAAAAGTTTCTGCCCTTTGGACCATTTTTTAAATGTGTATCTATATTTGGAAAAGTCTGGAGATTTTATCTCATCCCATCATTTGAAAGTTATGAAATTATAGTGGACTAATTACCAAAGCTTACTGCAAATTTATTTCAAATATAGTGTGAGTTTGGGCCGAAGAATGTATAATTTCTTTAGGCTTTGATTGATGTATGAAGCATAATAATATAAGAAAGTTTCTTCAAATCATTCTGGATTCTGTCTCAATAGTTCCAGGCATTCTCTCTGTAGAGGCTGCCTAAGAGATTCCACCAAAGATTTCTCCTTTTCTCTCCTCCTCTTCCATTTCATTATTCCCAGAAATAACATGTTTGTATTATTACTTTTAATTCATGCATCATGAGTCAATTTTTATTTCCAGCACAGACTGTCCTTTGTTCCAGCCTCACTCTGCTCCCTTCAGGTATTGTTCCTAGGTTACAGGAACCACATGTGTCAGATGTGGGGCACAGCGCCTGATTTACAATGTTTGCTCAGATAATATAAGATGAAAGGAAACCTTATTCCAGGGAGGTTGGTTGGTACCATTGAGGTCACTAATCACTTTGAGGAGGAAAGTAGGGATGTTTGGAGAAAGACTCAACCAGTGCAGATATCTCTAACAGTCGAAATGACTGCGGCGGTTGTCTGCCTTTTTTCTTAGTTGGTTTTTTTTTCTATTGTGAAAGTCCATTGTCACTGAAAGGACATATCCAATGCTCAATAACCTTATCAAGCAAGATGCAGACTTCATTCTGTGCCACAGATTTGCTTCTACATTCAACAGGTACAAACTACTCAGGAGGTAAGAGGGTGGTCAGTACACACACACACACACACACACACGGGTACCTGTTCTTGCTTTGTAGCACCAAGAAGGACCCCTGGCTATGATGGCTTTATGTGGTTGATATCAATCTACAGTAGGAAAATTCTCCCCAAATTCACATTCCCAAACAGAGCTTTGTGAGTCACCATTTTTCTTCCTTTCACGAAGGCTCTGCTTTGTCTCTAATGTATCTACTCCAGCTCTAAGAATGGAGACTGGCAGCTTTTCTGGCTGAATGGATTGGCTAAATGTCATAATCATTAAACATCTTAAAACTGGGTCTGAATTTAGAGGTATTAGAAAATTCACAGGAGGCCATTCTTTGTGTGATGTTGAAATTATTTTCAATTACAGATTAGAGCACGGCAGTGTCCGTAATATCATTTAATGAGGCATAATGCTTCCTTTTGTCATTTTTCCCCTCTGATTGAGATGGGCACCCTTAAGCCGACTGACAGATTCCTGAAAGCTGACAATCACCCTTCCGGCAGATGAGAAGTAGTATAATGATGCCGCAAATGAGTGCCCATGAAAGTGATAGATCTCTAAAATAAATTGTGTAAGGCTTCTAAATTGGATGTAATTTGAATGTATTCATCAGGTTTTGAATTTGGACTTAATAGTAACAGGAAGTTAGTACTGAAACACTGTATAAGAGAATACTTATAAAACAGAAGTCAGTGATTGTGTGGAGGGGGAAAGGTCACAGAAATTATTCAGTGACTGGTTTTTCCAGATCTAGGAACAATTAATATGAAGAGTATAGCAGTGTAACACCTTTATTTTTTTCATGCCTACATGCCTCTGTGTGGGGGCTGCAGATGATGTTTTTGTGTATCTGATTATTGAGGCACTTTTTATCTTCCTGTTATAAAATTTCCAAAGAATGTACTGATTATCTATATCCACTCATAAAAGAAGATTCTGTAATAGGATGCATGCATGCACCAAAAAACTGGGAGTAAATTCACCTCTAATTTTTTATTCTTCAAAACCAAGTAATGGTGACTATATTAGAACCCAGCAATGGTTCAGTGAAGTTGACATCTCATGTAATTTTGTGTTTCCAAACTGATTTGAAATTCTAAATTTTTTTTATAGATTGTTGAAATCCGTGCATACAAAAGAAAACAAAATTAGAAGAGAAAATCTATTCCATTTTCCCTCTATTTACCCATTGATTATAGACCTAATAATGATGGGAAAATCAACTGCATAGACAGGAATTGGGCAGAGAAGAGAATGGCAGAAAGAACAGAGAAATTTTGTGGCTGATAGGAGGAAGGAAGAAATGGTGAGTGATTGCACCACCAAGAATACATTGTACAAACAGAATATAGTCATTTAAGATGAAAAAAAATAAGTTTTAGACAGATTATGAATATACTGATGGACATTGAAGGGGTTTGAATATTTTTTAATAGGTGTGTGTTCTCTGTATCTGGTTATCTCAAATATTTACATGAGATAGAAAAAAAACAATAATTACAGTGATTTCTGTATGAGAATAGTTTATTTTTTCTACAGACAAATGTAGGAAGCCCATGGCTGGTAGATGATAAGGATTCTGTTGTCATAAAGGAACCAACTTCATTATCCTGAATATACGGCTTACAACTTTTGATTTTGTATGACTAACCATCTCTAGTGATAACCCTAGTATTTCCCTGCCAGGCTCTCCGAAGAAGTAAAAGAGAAGACACAGAAAAGCTCAAAATTCTGAGTCCTTGAAGTTTTGAAATGTCCTCATTTTTACCAGATTTAGGAATTTAGTTTCTAAATCCTAGTTGAATTTTGGAGATAGTGCACTAGTGTCTAACAAACATTTTTTTTCTTTTTTAAAAATTTTTAAGCTAACCATTTTCTCTCTCTTTCTCCCCACCTTCTTTCTTCTTTTTGCATAATACGAAGCCACAAGAACTTTCCCTGTTCTTTACATATCTTTCTTAGAAGTTCTACAAGCCACTTTTGTTTATATCTTCTAGCCATAGTATGGCTACATCTCTCTGAGAAAAGGTTGTTATTCTGCTCAGTCACACGACCAAGCAAGGACTATGAAGTATATTGCTGTTGAGAGAGAGAGAGAGAGAGAGAATATGAATGGATCCTACCATAAAATAGTTATTTCTGCTATAAGATGCCATAGAAAATTTCATACTGCAAGAGATCAAATCTTTTGCATACATATGACGGGATTCATTAAAGGCAGAGACATATCAGGAAGGGAGACCATTTAGATGTTCCTGTTAACTGTTCTTTAGTTAGTAATTATTGCCCAAGCTAGGACAATGGCGACTGGAGTCTCTATGAATTAAAGATTTGTTAAAGATGTGAGAATAACAATGTTTGTTGATTCTCTGGTGGCAAAGTATTGAAGAGATGGAGTTGACTTTCATTCTTAGTTTACAGGGCCAGATGTCAACTCCAGGGGATTGACATGGAAGAGAAAATTTGATTTGTTTAAGTTGAACTGAGAAATGCCCAAGGTATCTACACAGAAGAAAAAAAAATCATTTTAACCATAAAGACATTTGCACTAGAATGTTTATTGCAGCTCAACTCACAATCAAATAGGTGTGAAATGAACCCAAGCACCTGTCAACACATAAATGGATTAATAAACTGTG
Source organism: Arctocebus calabarensis (assembly GCA_963573935.1). Classification (NCBI taxonomy): domain Eukaryota; kingdom Metazoa; phylum Chordata; class Mammalia; order Primates; family Lorisidae; genus Arctocebus; species Arctocebus calabarensis. The sequence goes on along the minus strand of CAUYON010111197.1, from coordinate 54,144 downwards.
GTATGTGTATATCATGGAATATGCTAATCAGCCCATAAAAGGATGGAGACTTTGTATCTTTTATAGTAACCTAAATGAGTTGCAGAACATTCTACTTAGTAAAGTATCACAAGAATAAAAAAAGCAAGTATCCACTGTATTCAATACTAATATGAAACCAGTAGACAAACAAATATAACAAATATATGCCCACACAGGAGAAAAACACATTAAACTCAAGTGAGGGGGAGAGGGGCGGGAAGGAGGTAGGAGGCTTGGTGTGCTCTCACCCATCAGGCACAATGGAAGGGTTTGCGGCACACCTATTGGGTGAGGGGCACAACACCTTGGACTGTACCTAACAAACACAAACCATGAAATATAATTGTTTATACCATCATATTAATCTGAATATTTTTTTTAAAAAGAGAAGTGCCTGAGGGACATTTGTGTACACTAAATGTTTAGGCATTCCAGATGCAAAGATAAATGATACAAGAGCCCCGTCCTAAAGGAGTTCCTACAGCTAGCAATACTCAATTGAGTATGAGAGTTTTTCCTTCTAATAGATAAGTATGCCTTCATCGTAACACTTAAAAACTATTTGGCTCTGAATTTTGTATTTATACAATGGGCATAGTTTCTTATTGAAGATATTTTTTCTGTAGTTTTTTTTTTGTAATTTTCAATTTTTTTCTGCCTCATGTCTATGAGGATATAATTTATTTTATTGTGCTTTTGAGAGATGCCTTTTTATTTGCCGTGGTATATCCTCAAATAACTCTCTTTTTCAAAAAGACATGGGAAAGCTAAACATTCTGAGCCACTGACTTTTTGAAATGTCCTCATTTTGACTAGGTTTGGAAATTTCGGTTCTAAATTGTATTTGAACTTTGAAGACGGTGTACTACTGTCAAATGCATAGGGTTCTTTTTTGTTAAGAGTTTATGAGCTAATCAATTTTTCTCTCTCTTTCATCTTTTTGTGCAAAGCCATAAAAACTTTACTCCCACTCTCCTTATATACTTCCTCTAAAAGCTTTTGAATTTATCCTTATAATACTAACCTTCCTCTAATATAAAATCTGGTGTTGTTCATACTTTGGGGCACTAGAGAGAACATCTCAATCTGAAGACAAGAGATTTTCTTTAGCTTGAGGACATTTTTTTCTATTATTATTTCTTTCCCTCTGTTGTCTCTGTTCTTTTGTTATGAAATTCCAATTAAACGTCATTTGAAGCTCGTAAATCTATATTTCCTCTAAATTAACTTTTCCCATATCTTCCATCACTTTCATCCCTTCTTAAGTGTCTATCTAAGATAGTTCCTGAGTTTTATCTTTCAGCTCTCCAATTAGGTAATAGACGCAAGAGTCTACTCAAATATTTATTATAGTCATAATTTTGATATACAAGTTTTCTTTTAAAAAATAGCATCGTTGTGTTTAGTAAATTGCTACAATATACACATAAAGTTAATTTAAGGTGAACTTTCTAAAAAAATAAAATGAAAAATAAATAAAGTGAACTTCCTTTAGTTTAATTTTGTTCATTTGAAGAGGTCTCTTTAGTTTTGCTTTTTTCCCCTCATATTTCTGGTGATCTTTTGGTAGGTGATTTATGTGCTGATGTAAAGGGGTGATCTATACTGATTAATACAGGTATTGGGCATTGCTTTCTTTTGCAATTGTGTAGGCATTATTCTTCTACATAACCTCCGATGAGAAGAAGTCCTATGCCGGCAGAATAAAAGCAAAAGATATAAGTCTCAAGCGTGTCTAGTTAGGTATTGAGAACATGGAATTAATCAAAGAGATAGGCAATTCCACACTTTCTAGTTGGAGCGCTTACAATGCATCAATCTCAATGCCACCTTTACATACTAATCTGGCCATTAATATTCATCTCCATGCAGTTTAAATTTTGCAGGTAAAATGAATTGACCAGCACAGAGAGAGAAAAAAAATGTCCAGAATACAGTTCTGCCCTGTTTATTTCAATTACAAGTCTGAGGCAAGAGTACCAATGTCACCAATACAAAGGGTTGCAAAGGGACATTTAGAGGAACATGGTTTTGATGAATTCTAGAGGCAACAGTATCTGAAAAAAACAGAAAATGCCTGGGGAATGGTAATAGAATGGACCTTTTCCTCTCCGTTGTGGGAGTGTGAAATGAAATTAGGACTCAGGTAACAGAGAATGAGGACAGATGAACAATTCAACCATGGAATATTAAATGCGTAGGAAATAGGAACCTAGTCTTTCCCAATTTCACCTTCCCTTCTTCTCTTAGAGAAGCTCCAGCCTATCACTGAAATATAGAGAGTAGAAGTGCACATAGGGAGTGTTACATAAGTCTGCCGGGTTGCCCAGCTTCCTGCCTCCAGGCAGAGCTCTAGTTAAATAATTCTGGACAGATGGATGCCTATCCTTGGAGAGCAGGGACATAGAAGCGGCCTGTCAGCCTGCTCCCATCTGGAGCAAGTGAATCCCTTGTTTTGTACAAAGGCAATAACTGCACTGTGCAAATGACACTTTGCATGATTCCTGTGTGGTATATGGGATTCTGGAATATTGTGTTTGCCTTATGGTCCAGGTAGGTTCTGTTTCAGGGTATGAGTCTGTTACCTGGTATCATTTTGTGGTAACTTACTTTTCTCCAGTGTGAACACCTGCGAACACCTGGGTAAAGCCAGTTATGGTCTGTTTTTGTTGTTGTGATTAGCATGACAGATGACCTTCCCCTACACAATACACCCAAGGATTTAAGCTATTTCTGACATGTTGCTGCCATTTAAGAGGATACTAAATAAAATCTCACCTCCCATTCTGTAACCATTCGAAAAATTGAAACAGGAATCAAATATAAGCTTTATTATTGATAAAGATGGATTAGAGAAAAACACTGGATTTTTTAAAAATCTTTCTCTTTGCTCCCACCTTAAGCCTAGTCTTTGAGCCAGCTCAACAATAGAAGAATTTGAAATTTAAATATGTACCTGGAAAAGTAAATGAGAAATATTTGCTTCATCACATTGAGTATCAGCAGGAGGGATAGAAAGGGATGGGTATTCAGACATGCAGATAAATAGATATATTTTGAGACTGACTTTCACTTTGTTGTCCTGGGTATGCTATGGTATCACAGCTCACAGCAACCTCAAACTCTTGGGGTTAGCAGTTCTCTTGCCTCAGCCTCTGAAGTAGTTGGGACTACAGGTGCCCACCACAACATCTGGCTATTTTTTACAGATAGGGCCTTGCTTTTGCTAAGGCTGGTTTTGAACTCCTGAGCTCAAGCAATTGATCTGCCTTGGCCTCCCAAATGCATGGATTAAAGACGTGAGCCATGGCACCTGGCCCTGAAGACGTAAAATCTTAAGCTAGGTGTGTCTACCATGTTGAACAAGGATCAAAAGAAAATGCTTACACTGTGAGGGCAGACAAGACCAAAGGGACAGCCAAAAAAAGGTTTAATTGTGTAAGTTCCTCCTCCCATTCTTACATTTCTCAGCTGCTTAATCACAAGCATCTTCCTCATTTCATCCATTTGCAGGAGGCATGCGCTGTAATTGATGGACCAGATTTTATGAAGCTATAGTGGCTAATACCAGGGCTGGGTCATCAGATGCCATTAGCTTTTTTTTATTTTTTATAAATATTTTGTTTGGGACTGTGTCTCAGAACTTCATCTTTGACCAAACACTGGGCCAAACACTTTCAATTGTCAAAAAGAATCTAAGTTTCATCACACATAAGAACATGGCATAGAATTTGTTCACCTTATGTTGTAACACCAAAGAAAGGCAAGCTTCAAAAGGATTTCTCTTCTGTTGCTCATTTAATGCACAGGGAACCCTTCTATCCAGCTTCTTTACTTTGCTGATTTGTTTCAAATGGTCAATATTGTTGGAATAATAATGTAAACTGCTAAACTACGCATAGGTTGAGGTGAGCTTTCAGCTCATCATTACCCACCTTGATCTCAGGATACCCTCATTACGTATTTTCCAGTTTAAATTCACCAGAACAGAACTTCTCAAACCACCAATGTACCGTGCATTCATTGGCCACATCTTCTCATACACTCCACTGATATTTCAAGTTGTTATTCCTACATTGGCTCCATGATGGGACTCATATTTGAAAATAACACAGGTTTTTGACTTTTCCATGGTTTCACCAAAATTACTTTTTACAAGTTATGAAAGATTGGGCGGCGCCTGTGGCTCAAAGGAATAGGGTGCAGAGGTGACGGGTTCAAACCTGGCCCTGGCCAAAAAAAATAAATTATGAAAAATAATCACAAGCCAAAATGTAAATTTTAAAGAATGAGGATGTATCCTCGTGATAGAAACAAAATAAGTGTCAAAGTGAAATGTCAGAGACACCAACTGTCAACCTTAATATTTAAGGAAATTGAACATTTCATGCTTAATAACCCACATTTAACCGAAAGTTTATTAGTCTTGTTGATCACTTCAAAGCATCAGCTATATTTATGTTGTCACAATTAACAACCAAACTATTTAAACCATAAGCACAAAAGCCATGGTCTAAAAAAAAAAGCTTTTTTTACATCAACAGCTTGTCTGTTATCACTGACAAGCATGAAGAACATAGATATTAACTAACTGAACACAGATAACAGATAGAGAAGATGAGGAGGAGAAGGGAAGGGGACAGTTAATGAGTGGGTTTTCTTCATGACCTTTGTCCTATATCTGTGTACATAATAATGACAGATTGCTATAATAATAATATATTGTAGGTGTTATTTTATTACTGACAATAAACATAATTAGTGAAGCAGTTAAAAAAATACTACCCAATCTAAAAAGACTATGCCTTTAAGGATAATTAATCAGACTTCATTTAACACCCAAGGTAATTGCGAAAGTGGAGATCAAACTTAAGTTTTATTCTCCTCATGTCTCCCAGGGTGAGTCCTGAGAACTTTCCCCTAATATGAAATGTATTTCTCCAGATAACCAGATAATAAGCTTTCATTGAACTTCAATGCTGTTTTGCTTTCTTTTCTCAAGAGCACCTACTATATTTATTTTGCTCAAACATGTAATTTTAAGACAGCTCTGCTGCTGTTTCTTGAGGGGTATTATTATAAAAATGATAAAACCATCAAAGTCATACTAGCCAAAGGTGCTATTCCCCATCCATGCATAGAGTGGGGAATCTGTTTGTAGAGGCAGGGATATAATTACAAGTCAGGAACAATTGTCTGGTAAGGTAAATGCCCAAACTTGATTCTGCTATTAATTAAACATGTGACCTTGGGTAATTGCCTTAACTTTGGGGGCAGTTCAGTTTTTTTTCTACCTTTACAATGAGGGGCTTAGATTAAGTAATCACTAAAACCCACGTTCAAGAGTTTTTGACACCATTAGGGTAAATGAAAGGTAAAAAGAAAGGATTTCCCTGTTTATTTCTGCTCTTAAAGGGACTTACCTTCTCCAAGGAATCTAAAGGGCCCCAAGATTCTTCATATTTATTTGGTTTAGTTTTTGTTTGTGTGTTTTGTTTTATTTTACTTAAATGAGTAGGAAATAAAACAACAAACAGTCCAATGTTTGGAACAAATAGAGCTGAATGCATAAGAGACTTAGAGGAAGATAGAACAAAAACCTTCGAAAGTTTAAGCTTTTAAATGTCTCTCTGGATTTCTGTAGAGGCATTCCAGTTAGTGAGGCAGGACCTTGTGCTAATACAGTGGTAGCAGGTTGGCAGGAGCCTCCAGAATGGTGAGTTACTGGTGTGGATGTTTGATGAGCATGTGCAGGGAAGCTGGTGAGAAGCAGATAGCTAGAGCCACTTTCTCTACATGAGATACAGTGCCTTCATCTACGCAGAAGCCCTCAGTGGAAGACAGAAGGGTTTGCTTAGATGAGAAAATTATCTGAAGTTCCTAGCTCTGATTGCTTACTTTCCAAACAACCTGGTGATTTTTTTTAGTCATTTTTATTAATTGGAAGTTCTTAATGTTTATTTCTCAAGTCTTGTGTAACTATTTTATGCCTTATAAAAGTATAAATAAAAAATCAGATCCTTGGTTTGTTAAGAGAGTTATACTACATAAAGGTAAGTGGATGCTATCAAAGGTCCTTTGGATTCAGGAAATTTAATCCAGAGACACCATCCACCTAAAAACAAGCAGAATATATAGAGTGTGGGGTCAGTCTTTCCTCTCCTTTTCCTTTTTTGGTTTTGTTTAATCATTATCATCCATGTCACAAAGTAAGACTGAAGAAATTCAGTTAAACTCAAAACACATTGATCAATAGATATATGTACTTGCTGAGGAATCATTAGGTAAGGCAAACTTGATTTTCATAATTCTAAAATCACTCAGCATTAGGAACTGAAAATGTCAAGGCAAAGGTTAGAACAGGCACTGGCATTATCTTGCTTGAGTTCAAATCCAGTCCCTTTCCCTCCCGTGTAGGTACTTACGGAATTTATGTGAGCCCTCTGATCCTCAATTTTCTCACCTGAAAAAAATGGGTTGTAATACTATCTACCTCGCAGCATTGATGGGAAGACTAAATAATGGTAAAGTGTTTCCACAGTGCCTGGTGCACTCAGTAAATATCGGATAGTATCATTCATCTTTGTATCCCTGGTAAGGCCTCCTGAATGATTTTCCCATAGTAAAGGTTTTCAACAGAAGTTGTTATATTGGCTAAAATTCAGCTAAAAATCTTTGCAGGATGCAAACTCTTTTATAATGTGAATTTTCTAACTTAAACACCATATAAAATTTTAGATTTTAAATATGTTTTTTTTTTTTTAGTGATAAACTTTCACTTTGTCTCCCTCAGTAGAGTGCTGTGGCATCACAGCTCAGAGCAACCTCCAGCTTTTGGGCTTAGGTGATTCTCTTGCCTCAGCCTTCTGAGTAGCTGTGACTACAGGTGCCCGCCCCCGGCTATTTTTTTGTTGCAGTTTGGCTGGGGCTGGGATTAAACCCTCCACCCTCGGTATATGGGGCTGGAGCCCTACTCACTGAGCCACAGGCACCACCCTATGGTTATTTATTTTTAAAAAGAACAATACCAGCACACCATTTAATGGTGAAGGGTAGTCATCAGTCGTGATGTTAGACTATACTAACTCTCAACGTAATTGGCACTGGAAATATGGTTGGCAAAACACTGTGCTAGTACACAACTTTTGTTTTCCTGCCATGAGTTGCTACTTTTGCACTATAAATCCCATAGATATTCATTAAGAGTGAAATGATAACACTTCAATCAAATTAAAATTTAGTGAATTGCCACCGAGTGATGAAGATCCTCTGTGTAAAACTGTTCTGTCTCCTAGGGGACATTTCTGAGAATGACCAAATAGTCATATGGGGAGAAGAATATGTGGAGAGTTTTTGACACATCCTGGAATCTGACTAAAAGTGTTACTGCCCACTTTAGAAACATTTCTCCAAGGGATAAGTGATATGGTGATATGTGGATAACTGGAATATATGTCTCGTATGTGACATCATGCTTCAAGACAGACAACATTGACAGAGGAATTTGCTAATTCAAAAGCCTGAAACTTCTGCCAAGAAGGGTGATTTGCTTGGTATCTATGTTCCGATATAAAAACGGAAGCCCAACTACGGGAGGTTTCAGGGGGAGTTTCAAGGTAGTATCTTTTTTGTCATCACAGTTGTGTGATCTTTCCCAACTCCTGGGAAAATTCCTGTGTGCCAGGGCATAATTGTATAATTCCCTAGCTTAGTAGGTCACTAACTGTTCTGTTTTCTGTCTATAAAAGTATCCAAAGTACAGACTACAGTCAGATGTCTTATTGCTCATCAGTCTGAACAAACCAGCCTTTCTTGTGAGTCTCACACAAGCTACCAGTCATAAAAATATCTGCGGAGAAATTAAACATGTAACAAGAGATTAATTTCAAATGGAATAACTTTTGACATGTGTAGCAATTTTATTACAGCATAAGACTGAGTTTATTCTTATTGTCTACGCTCACTTTTCCTTCTTAGAGCAAGTTACTTTATTAGTGTTCAAAATTTTATATCCGTAAAACGGAATTTTTTATCTTTTTTTTTTGAGACGGAGTCTCACTCTTTCACCCTGGGTAGAGTGCTATGGAGAGTCATAGTTCACAGAAACCTCAAACTCTTGGACTTGAGCAATCTTCTTGCCTCAGTCTCCCAAGTATTTGAGACTACAGGTGCCCAGCAGAATGCTTGACTAGTTTTTCTGTTGTTAGTAGTGACAAGGTCTTGCTCTTGCTCAGGCTGGTCTGAAACTCCTGATCTCAGGCAATCCACCCTCCTCAGTCTCCCAGAGTGCTGTGATTATAGGAGTGAGCCACTACTCCCACTCTTAAAATGGAATTTTAGACATACAGTATTGGCAATTTTAGATGAAACATATAACCCTTCTCTTTTCTAAACTGAGACATAAGACCAGAGAAATAAGGAAATCTTACCAAGTGCACACACGGAGTTACCAGCAGAACTGTTATTGGAATAGAAATGTTCTGAGTAGGAATTTAATAAGATTTGTCTATTGCTCAGAGTTTATATGATATTCTTAGTTATCTTCAGGTGGACATTTGCAGACTCTACTTTAACCCTGACTCCCTGGAGACCCATATTTTATTCCTTGAGATAGAGTTTAAAGGTCAACTCCTTACTGAAACTTTTCTCAGTATCTTTACGCACTGAGAGTGGATTTCTTCCTTTTTGCTTCTGTAGTATTTTAGTCTTATCTTTGTTGTAGAATTTATCTTATCACATTTTATTTGTTTAGATAAAATACTAGTCTATATCCCCAGTTGCACCTGGAGTGTTTTTACTGCCTAAATTCTTAGGGCCTTTTTGGTACCTAATTTGGTAGTTCATACACATACGTGTTTTTTTGAATTAAGAGATAAAGTCAGTTCTTATTTAGGTTTTACCATGAAATTTTCCCAGCTTTTCATGCCATGACTCAAAACTTCCCTAAGAACTTGTAACATAAGTCAAATTCATGCACTCAATAACTTCACAATGAGACTCTTTGTGCCTTTGTAATGATCCTTTCAATAAAGTAGCTTTTAGACAATTCATCTTTTTATGAAACACAGTGGCCTGTTGTGTGTCTTAAGGAAACTTCATGTACCATTACTTTCACACAACACTTTCAATTTCTGGAGAATTTTCATATTCATTGTTTCATTTCGTCTTCACAGTGTCCTATAGTGTAGACTAATATAGATGTTATTATAGCCTTCAATACAAGAGTTCAATAAATGCAGATAATTGAAAGGACATAATTTTGCAATGAGGTTTTCTGACTCCAAATTTAGTTTTTGTACAATTCTAACATGATTCTCTCTTTAAACTTTTAAACTCTCCAGAAAGAAAAATCCTCAAATGAATTTGTGTTCTAAGTTAGTCAAGCTCTTTGAGTTGCAAATGGTAGACCCAGATCAACCTGTCCTAGCTAAAATAGAGAATTTACTGTGACAAAAAAAAAGAAAGAAAAGAAAAGTAGTGTAGAGAAATAACTTCAGGGGCTCTTAGTTACAGTAACTAAAGCTAGATGACCAGAAATCATCCTGTTGCATTTTCCATCTTTTGCACCTAACTCTTCTTTGAGTTGCTTTTGTTTATAATCTCAGAAAGTATATCCCCCTTGCATTTGTAAGAAGCTGGTTACAGAATTTCAGTTCTTACAAACTTACAACTCAAGGAGTGCAGTTGAGCACACATGTGATCTCTGAGAACTGGATGAGGGAATACTTCCTTAGGGCTAAAGTGCCATCAAACCCAACAGAGTGGCCTAGAGTCAGAGCAGGGAAGGAGCTCCTCCCCAACAATCTTTAGAAGTTTTTAGATGAGACTTTATTTTCTTTGACATTACCTTTTATGAATTACTATTCATTCCAATGAATGTTTAAAAATAATGGGTCTAGTGACTTGAATATAGCTATAATATAATCACCCTTTATTATTATAATACTCTGTATGAACAAATAATGACTATCAATAGAAAAGCCCTATCACTTAAAAAGGGAAGAAGCAATAGAGAATGAATATGGAAATTCCTCTCTATCTTGCAACTTATTTTTAAAGAAAACAATAGAAATTTAAAGGAATGGGAAATTATGAGGAATTCACTAAAAATGGAATATTATCCTGGCCTTTGTTAATTATTATCAAGATTGATATTGAAGATGGAATGTCTATTTATATAATCTCCTTTAATTATATTTTAGTAGCAAGTTCCCCCTAAATATGATGAGATTTTTGTTTAAAAAGATCTCTAGATCTTTACAGAAAATGAGTTTAGAACTTTAGGAAAAAAAAATACGTATGGAAAGAAAAGGACCAAAGTAACAATTTTATCATTTAGAGCAGAAGTCCTTAAAATACAGCCTGTGGGCCACATGCAGCCCACCGAGGACATTTATCCGGCTTGCCAGGTGTTTTTGCCACTGCACTGCACTCTCTGACTCTCCTCCTTCTCTCTGTCTGTCTACTCCTCCTCTCAGTCTCGGGTGAGACTGAGACTCGTAATCGGACGAGTCACAAGCTTACTTGTGCAGAGCCTGCTGCTGCCTGAGGACCGAGGTATGAACAAGTTAGGATTTATTTTTTTTTTGAAGTTAGGAGGTCTATTTTATTTTTTGCAGATAGGGGGTGCCTTTTTTTCATTTTAAATATTGTATTTGTATTTGTCCCCCCCCCTTTTTTTGCAGTTTTTGGCTGGGGTGGTGTTTGAACCCACCACCTCTTGTATGTGGAGGCAGCGCCCTACTCCGTTAAGCCACAGGCACCACCCCCATTTAGTTTTTTTTACTTCAAAAGAAGATATGTGCAGTGTGCATAGGAATTTATTCATAGGTTTGTTTTTTTTTAAACTATAGTCTGGCCCTCAAACAGTCTGAGGGATAGTGAACTGGCCCCCCCATTTAAAAAGTTTGAGGCGCCCTGATTTAGTCACACAAATGTGGGTTATTGATTTATTCACTTGAAAAACAATTTGCTCGGCACCTATTCTATGCCAGGCAATGTTCTACTGGCTGAGAATGCAGCAGGGAATATAATAAACAAAGTTTCCACCTTCATACAACTTACAGTCTAGTATAGGATTTGGAAAACTTCAATAAAGAGAAATATAGTAAATAATTTTGACTTTGTCGGCCAGAGTATCTCTGTTTCAGCTATATAACTCTGTGCTTGTAATGCTGAAAGCAGCCAGTAATTACACATAAACAAATAAATATGATTGTATTCAAACAAAACTTTATTTATAATAGGTGGCTGTGGTCTTTGGCCCAGTGGCCATAGTTTGACAACCTTCGTTCTACTAGGCTGCTGGCTGAGGCTCTATCAAATAACTAACTGTAGAACTTAGATCATGTTGCTGATTCTTCCAAATTTGATTTTGCATTTTTACATGTTATTATTATAGCTATTTCACAGATATATTTTCAGAACAAATGGCATAATTCATACAATCAGCCTTATTACTCATGGTGGGAACTTAATATCATTTAATTCTGAGTTAATTTCCTCGTGTTCTAAATAAAGAAGTGAGCAAATTAGGGAATTCAATAATAAGTGCATTCTGTGTTCCTTCGCCACTTCCTTAGCTCTAACTTCCTAGCCTTTTGAATTCCATCAATATAAAGGCAAAAACTTACAAAATAGCATTGTAGATTTGAAGAATTAGAATTATTTTGATCCCAATTTGATTTCAACGCATATGGATAAAAAAATTAAAAATAGATATTTACTTGTATTATTAATATAGGCCTGGTGAAAGTAAACAAGGAAAATCAGATTCTTATTTTTTGTTTGATAAATTATGAATAAGTAGGAAAAAGATGTATGAAATTTGCCTGATCTTATACACCTGTACTCATGAATTTAATGTATCCACGATAAGTCTAGATCTATCTCTCTGGGATACACTGTAGAGCACACAAAAAACACAAAGTATTTGTCTTGTTTTCTTTATTTTCTAGAGCCTTCCAATCTAGTTAGATAGACAAGATCTTAGTGTATCCACTGTGTTTACCGAGTATCCCCTCTTAGCCGGGTTTTGTTCTAGATACTGGGGAAGAGCAGTGATAAAGGACAAATGTCCCTCCCTTCCTGGAGGCTAAATTTTACTGGAGGGATACAGACAAGAAACGGAATACATGAGTAAATACAGAGCATGAATTTGAAGAAGAATAAAAGAGAGAAAAAAATCTGAGGAGTAGCAGTTGCAGCTTTTTGTTGTTGTTTTGATTGGTTTTTGCATTTTTAAGGATGGTCAAAGAAGGACTTTGAGAAAATGCTTGCAAAAAAGGAGAGAGTGAACTACAGGAACAGCCTGGGAAAGAGCATATTAGGCAAAGCAAACAAGAGGTGCGAGAGCCTGAAGTGGGACCATTACTACTTTTTAAGAACAGCAGGTCACTGCATCAGGGTCAGAGTGAGCTGAAGAGAGAGTTGCTGGAGGTTAAGGTCAATGTATAGTGAAGCCTGATGAGTGAAGACTGTTGAGGGCCAGTGTATGGGCATTTCCCTCTACTCCTAATGAAATGGGAAATAATTGGAATGTTCTGAGCAAAGTCAAGACAGGCTCTGGCTTCCACATTATGAGGATCACTGCAACTTCTCTGAGGAAAATGGACTGTAGAGAGATGGGATGGAGTAGTGAGATTTATGATTCTATATGTGCTTGTGAAACATCTATGTAGGTTGACCTCATCCTGTCTCGGGCTACTTTGTTTAAGGAGAGAAAAAGAAAGATCCATGGATAATAAGCATCCACTTACAGTTCTTGCTTTTCTTATTAATTGAAACAACGTGATTCATTCTGATTTCTGGCCTGGGGTGAAAGTGGAAAGCTTTCCCTTGAGCTCTGGAACTGTCAATTCCATAGTTCCTTTACATCCCTAGCAACCTTTTGGTGAGGCTTTTGATCAGCTAGCACTTCCTCTGGAGCTGGGAAAATTGGGAGCTCCAGCTGTAGCTGGAGTCCTTGATGGAGCAGTCACTGGCAGTGCTGGAGCCTGGCACTGTGAAGTCCCTGCTGCTCCGCTCTCCAGCTTGCCTAACATACCAGTTTCAGCTGCCTCTGGCAGATGGCGTCACAGCCTCTTCCTGTGCAAGCCTTGAAGGGTCTTCTCAGACATGTCTTTCTTCTGTAATAGCTGTACTGAGCCATGGATCATTTGGGTCACACTCTTTCCCTTGGGCATCGCATGCCAGGTTCTTAAATGAGAACAGGAGAGATGTCAATTTGGCAGATACTTTTCAACCAACTCTTACTATCCCTGTATATCTAGAGAATTTTCTAGGAAGTATTGCTTCCTTTCTAGCCAAGAAATCTGTCTTTATTCCTCTGGACGTGCTCCCACTTCCATAGCCTAACACTTTTCTTGGATAGGAGTCATGCTTTATGTGCCTTTGAATCTCAATTGTCCATATATACATCCTAATCAAAAGTTACATGAATGAATGAATGAACGAATGCCTCAGAGTTTCTGAAAAGCCCTCTCGGGGGCTTCCCAAAGCTTCTGTTTATGCTTAATAATTATCACTGTTAGTTTCCTAAAAAATGAAACTGTCTAATCTTTGTCCACATTGCTAATATAGGCTGGAATACAGTAATCATTTATTTTGAGGGGATCAATACGTAAGTTATGGATGTGATTATGATCTATAGATATTCTGAGGTTGTAGTGGAGAGATAAGATCGTATTTAGGTAGTAGAGCTCGAATGAGAAACGTAAGGATGGATAGCGTTTAACCAAACGGAGGAAAGGATTTTTAATAGGAAGATCAAAAAGAAGAAAATCTTCAGCAGAAGGATGGGCTTGTCATAATAGAGGCAATGAGAGCAGTGAAGAGACTCATCTGATTGTAACTAACAACGGGGAGCAGGAGAGGTAGGGACAACTGAGCAAGCTCAAGCTCAAATCTGTCTGGGTCTCTAGGTGTTTTCTCCCTCCCCCCACCAATCTCATTTTCCTCCAGCATCCCTGCACTAACTGGTGTGAGGTAAGAGGGCTTCTGGTTTAATGATCGCATAACTGTTGCTGTTGTGCATAGATTATAAGAGCTGCATCTTTCACTTGTTCTCACTCCATCTGCCCTCACAAACTATGTTTCTACTGCGCATCCAGGTGGTCTTTCTACGTTTTAAGTCAGAACCCGCATCTCCTCTACAGAGAATGCTCTAATCTCGTCTAGTTTCGTTGGAATCAGAAGCTAATGTCCTACCAGGGCACTTACAGTGAAGGTTTGGAATGTATCCTCTTAGCTGGAGAACCAATGGGAAAGTTTGAACTGAAATTTTCTAATAAATCAATACAGCTAGAACAATGTACATGATCTTTCCATCACTCCTGCCCCTCTTTTCTTCAGTGCTCTCTGAAAAACCATCAATATCAATTCAGAAAGTTTTGTCTGTCTTTCTGTGAAGCAGATAAAGTGAGCCTCTTAAGATGCAGGAGCGTGATCGAGTGTCTGGTGCTATAACTGTTTAGGTGGCTGGGCACAGGGTGATGTCTACGTGTGCGCTGCCTCTGAAAGTGGAGTCAGGGCCGCCAGAGTCTGAACAGCATACGCTGCTAGCTGGCTGCCTGGTTACCCTGCCTGGGTCCATTAATATAAAGCATAAACAAAGCCTGGAGGAATGGGGCTGGCCATTTTGTTGCAATATATGGCAGTGGCGTGCCGGATACTTTTATCCTACTCCCACCCAGATGTTTAGTTCTCCTGACACTCAGTTTTATCTGGTAAGCAAGGTGGTGGAGGATGCCCTTCTGCTTTGGGGGAAAGTATGTTGATTTTTTTTTCAATACCTTGCAAAAATAAGCTAGTAGTCAATTAATAAGGCTTCTAAAGCCCTTTTAAAAAGACGTTGCTGCATTTTAAAGTAAACCAGTCAATGTCTATTTGTCATCCTGTCTTTATCTTGCATATTCCCTTTTTGGCGTCCTTAAAACTCTAGCAAAATAAAACATGTCTTTTCCAGAAAAGGTACACTTAAGCCAAAGACAACACTTTAGTCAAAATTGTTCAGATGGTTTGCTTATGTTTCTCTTATGTGACAAACAGTGCTGGCTCTAGAGCTCTGCTATTTTCAACAGTAATTTTGAAGAAAAAATTAGGCTTAGAGGCTGCAGGTGTAGCGGACAAGATAAGTGTAGGTCTGGCATTCTTTCTGCAGCTGACTGGGTCCTTATGCTTGAGTTGAAAATTATGGGCTACCAATGGTTCCAAGATCCCCTTGAAGTTTCTGTTTCTGACTGTTTATCTTCATGAAAGACTATGTTCAGACCTCTCCACTTCCTGACTACTGAGCAACTATGTGTCTTGTCCCTTTTGGAAACCTCCAGTGAGATGAATAGATGCCCTGGATTTGGCTATTTTTGCCTCTTTGGCAAAGTTAGCAGTTACCACACTGTACCAGGTAGCAGAAGGATAGAATTTGCACTCCAAGAAGCCCCTATCAAAGGGTAGATGAAAAATAATCAGTCTTTAAATAGGAAAGAGAGTAGTGCTGAGTATAATAACACACTGTGTCTTCCTCAAGTATTTCATCCCAAGATTCCTAGGTGTTTTGCCAACATTCTATCCACTAATTCAAAGAGGTAGGTATTATTATCAACATTTTATGGGTGGGGACCATGAGAGTGCTGATCAAAGCAGAGCCCAAACAAATAAGATCACTGTTGATAGATTTGCTGAATTCTCAATTAAACTGCCAAATAAGATAAGAAAAATAAGGAAAGAAGAAAAGAAAGTTGTTTCAACAGCTTATTTTTATTTAGTCTGAACACTGTTTATCTCCCTATTAGGGTTTTTAACTTTTGGAATTATTTCATCAAGCATTCCTTCAGTGTTTTGAAAATCTTTCAGTTACCCTCCTTCCCAACTCCACTGTAACTTCACCAAGCCATCATTATTTTGTATTTGCAATATATTCTTCTCCTGGTTTGCAGGGCAATGTGTTGTCTTAGCGTTTTTCCTGTCTCCTTCATTGCTCCTTATCAGCTTCCTCATCTTCTCAATGTAGGACCACTTCTTTATGCACCTGCATCCTCTGTTGGAAATGGTAAACAAATAAATATTATGGATTTATATACTATGAACCTGCACATAGAATGTATGCATGTATGTGCATGTGTGCTTTCTCTCTTCTGGATATCTCCTCTGAAAAGCAAGCCTTGCCCTGGGAGCCTGTCACTATGAATCCATCTTTGAAGCCAGCAACTATCTGATGTTCTCCCATCTTTCGCCTTCCTCTCACTCTCCCTCCTCAGCCCATGTGATTTTGTGGGCAGTCAGGAAGTTAAGATTGATGGACCCTAGATTTGTTGCTAGAGGTTCTGAAATTGTCTCCTTGGCACGTTTATTCTCTTCCCAAACAGTCTTCCCACCCCTACCACATATATCATCTCACCGATTCATAGGCTAAAATACTTCTTTGCTCCTCGATATCTGAAGTAGGACCCCCAAGCAATGTTTTCCATTGCTTTGTTTCTTACAAAACCTAATAATTTTGTGATATAATATATATCATGGTACATATGTATAATATAAAACATTTGAAAACAATGTCTTGTCACAATAGATTGTACCCATAATTCAGCCTTTAAAAAAAGTAAGTAATTATAGTTAAATTTATAATGTAAGTACTGTTTACATGGTAACTAAAAAAAAGAAGTCACAAAAATCTATTTACAGAATAATCCCTTTATGGGTTTTGCTGTGTTGGAGTGTATGTTTTTGAAGACATCTGTAGTAAATAATTTATGTAATTAGTTGTGACTTTAATTTTATTACTTGTGCTGGTCTAAATTCTCTAGAAAGAATGTTTATTATTTACTAGTAAAACTATTTAAATGCATTTAAGGTGAAAATAAATCAACTTATCGATTTATGTTCAGTGCTAATGTGGACCCACTTATTCATCTGAAAAAAGTGTATCTCTTGGGAAAATAATAACTATTTAAAAATAATAACTATTTTAAAAGGGCTGTTATATATATGGTTGGTTATTGCTTGGGATCATCAAACAAGGGATTTTTTTTGACACAATATAGATGAAGAGCATATTTTCTTTGTGAACTTCTAAATCAACCAGGGTGTAAGTCAGATGATAAAAATAAGATTAGGAAATTGAGATAGAAAAAAAGGTTAAATTCTGAGAAAATATCTACATGGCACATCATTTGGAGGCCAATTTTGTAATAAATGTCTTGCAACCAAAATAAAAATGTTTCAGCACTTAGAAAGCACCCATTACTTTTCTACAAGCCCTACCTTTTTCAAAATAACAGGGAGATTTCAGACAGAAAGCTCGGTTTTTGTTATTGTAGGGGGTTAGCATTATATTAAGAGCGAAAGGGGAAAACTAAAGAATCTGAAATGTCTGCTTTCCTTAAGATTCTTAATAACTTTCTCAAGGAAGAATTCTTATTGAATTGTGCCATAGTAAGCGTTAAAAATAGGATGTATTGTGAGTGGTCAGGACACGGAGAGGGATTGGCATGGGGTGGAATAGTCAAAGGAGATTTCAAAGTGGAAATGTATCTGTCTCTTAAAAGACAGATACAGCAGCATAAATGGAATGTTCTTAGTCAGAACGAACAGCAAGGGGTATGCCCAGGAGATTGAATGGCATGTGTGGCTAGATGTGCTAACAGGGTTCCAGCCTGACAAGGTACCGGTGTTGTGTAGCTAGAATGAAAACTGTGTCAGCTGATGCAAAACTCAAAAAAGTCTGAATTAGCAAAACGTGGTATATACAAGAGGGCCAAAAATGTACACATTTTAATAAAAGAAAATAGTGTATTAAAACTGTAATACTCCGTATAGTATACCAGTAACAAAAGATGAATACAAGGGTGCCTGTTGTAATTGCAGAAGTCGAATGTGACTTGAGTATTACAAATTGTATAAAACTTTTTCTGCTCTTAAAATGTGTATACATTTTTGGCACCTTTTGTATATGCACCATGGAGTACTTCTCAGGCACAGTAAGAAATGAAATAATGTTTTTTTGCAGCCATTTGAATGGAACTGGAGACCATTATCTTAAGTGAAGTTAAGTTTTTCAAGAATGGAAATACAAACAAACACCTCATGCACATGTTAATAATTTGGAACTAATTGATGGGCACAGAAAGAAGCAGAAGTTATAAGAAATCAAGAAGGTAGAGGGGGGAGAAGGATAGGTAAAACTTTTCCTGACGGGTACAATGAAGACTTTTCATTTGATGGGAACTTACAGCCCAAACTTTAAACAGTACAAAAGTCACCCATATAAGAAAAACATTTTTACCCTGATACAATTTTGAAATAAAATAAAAATAGATCTGACTACTTCCCTGAAGTCTCATACTGGGTTGCTGATATAACCAGAGCTCGCAAAGTGTTTCTGACTTCTGCGGCATGGGGTGAGAATCAAAGGTTAAGGCAGCTTTTCCTTTAAAGGTCCTGACCATACTACCTTGGATCTGGCCTACAAGGACAGGTTGTAACCATTTTCAACACCATGAGTTACGGCGTCTTATGAGATTATGCTCAGCCCCTAGAATGAGAAGATGTTCAGTAGTAAGCCCAATTGTGTAAGTATTCAGTTTCACAGGAGTGCTACATGGCCATCACTTGGTCATCACTCCACTTCCTTATCTGTAAAATGAAATAGTGGGTCTGCTGGTGGAAGTGAGATAAAAAAAGAAAATGCATATTATGTATTTAATATAGTTCTTGGGACATTTGACAGATCCACTATCTAGTGAACAATACAATGTTTTATCAAGTAGTAACTGTTTATAAAGCTTTTTAAACATTTTTATTTATTATTATTTATTTTTACTTTATTTATTTATTTGTTTATTTATTTGGTCAGAGTCTCAGTCTGCCCCCCTAGGTAGAGTGCCATGGCATCATTACAGTTCACAGCAACCTCAAACTCTTGGGCTTAAGTGATCCTCCTGGCTCAGCCTCCCAAGTAATTGAGACTACAGGGGCCCACCACAATGCCCAGCTAATTTTTTTTTTTTTTGGCAGAAACAGGGTCTTGCTTTTGCTCAGGCTGGTTTGGGAATTCCTGAGGTCAAGCAATCTATCACCTCAGCCTCCCAGAAGGCTAGAATTACAAGTGTGAGCCACCACAGCCACCTGGCTATCTATGAGGCTTTTAACACCTAAGTTAAAAAAAAAATAAAAAGAGGAAAGGGGAAAACAGAGATTAAAATGAGGCTGTAGAGGTGGGAAAGAGGAAAAGAATAAAAGAAGGAATCATTGGGGGCTAGTTGCCTAGTAAGACAGAACTGAAAAGTCTCAAAATGCCTTACTGTTGAGAATGCCTGGTTGTTCTTTATTTAAGATAACATTACACAGTCATTAGAGAAACACAGTGGAGAGAGATTTGAGGTAACAAAAGCCAAAAGTGGCAATAATTGGTACTCCAATTATCCCCCCGAAGAATGTGGGAAGAGAATCCCATGCTGGCCAGCTAGTGACAGTCAGAGCCTCTCTTTGCCAGTCCCAGAGGACTCCAAGGCTCAATAGTTCTTCAGGAGGACGATCACATCCATGCAAGAGATGTTCAAATAGGTTCATCTGACCGTGTAACTCTTAGCCTTCTTTTTTTTTTTTTTGCTGTTTCTGGCTGGGGATGGGTTTGAACCCACCACCTCTGGCATATGGGACCAGCACCCTACTCCTTTGAGCCACAAGTGCCGCCTGCTCTTAGCCTTCTGATTACCTACAGTACCCATTGTAGTTTCCAGGGCTACTTAAATGATTATGGATGTTTGTAAATAACTCTTTGGCTGTGTTGCAAACTGCACTGCTTTACCATCAGAAAACATTTTTCTAGGACACTGATAATCCTTCATCAACTTTTCTCCCACAGCTTCTCTGTCTGTAAACTTTCTTTCCTTCTGAGATTCGTTATCAGTGCCCCCTACTGCACAGTGATTTTTAGGCTAACCCCTCTGATGTGAAAACTGAGGGAAAAAAAATCTTTCTGGGATCTTTTTCAAGCTTTGATTGATGTAAAGCACAAGGAAAGCAAAGCTGGTGTGGAGGCAGAGAGAAAGGAACACTTCATATACTGTTTTGGGGACTGCAAGTTAGTAAAACCTCTATGGAAAACAGTATGGAGATAGCTCAGAGAATTAAAAGTAGAAATATCATTCAATCCAGCAGTGCCACTACTGGGTATTTACCCAAAGGGAAAGAAGTCATTTTATCAAAAAGACACTGGCACTTAAGTGTTTAATGCAGCACAATTTACAACTGCAAAGATATGGAATCAACCCAAGTGTCTATCAATTCATGAATGGATTAACAAAGTGTCTTTATATATATATACACACACACACACATACATATACACACACAGAGACACATACACAAACACACACACACAAAACATGGAATACTATTCAGCTACAAAGAAGGATAACTTAATACCTTTTTCCACAACTTATTTATTTTTTTTTATTGAGTCATTTGTACATAGATCCTGAATACATTTATGCCTTTATGGGATTTAATGTGTTGATTATTTGTACAAATTGGAGTGCTTACATCATACTAATCAACATAGATTTCACCTCATTTACCCAATTACAGAGTTAAGACATATCAGTTCTACACCTGATAATCCAACTTGTACTTGCAATATGCTCCATAGGTGTGGTCCCCCTATTAACTCTCCCTCTATTGACCCACCTCCCTCCCTTCTCCTTCCCCTCCCCTTCCCTCCTTCATCCTAGGCTATAGTTGTGTTTCATTTTTCATATGCAAGTGCATTTTGCACAATTTAGATGAACTAGAGACTATTGCCCTAAGTAAAGTTATGCAAGAATGAAAAAGTAAACATCACATGTACTTACTATTAAATTGGAACAAACCAATAAGCACACGTGAGCATTCGGGGCAATAAAACTCAAGGGAAATCAAGCAGGGAGAAGCGAGGAGGAGAGGATGGACAAAAACCCACCTAACAAGTACAATGACCACTATCAGGGTGATAGGCACAGTTGTATCCATGACTTGAGTATTAGAGAGCAATCCATATAACCAAAAATATCTGTGCCCTAGTAACACTTTGACATAAAGAAGAAATAAAGTAATATTATGTCAAAAATTAACAAAATCTTAGAGTTTATCTATTACAAACTAACACATATTACAGATGGGAAAAGTGAGTCTCACTGAGGATAATGTATCTAGTGAAGCTGTACAATGAGTCTATAGCAAAATTATAAAACCCTTTCAACATTCCAAGCCTATTTTTCAATACCACAACCCTTACATAATCAGAAAAGGCCAACGTACAAACTCAGAGAGTTAAGATTGTCTAATCTAAGCCTGAAAATTAACATACGTTTGGCTGTAATATAACAGTAACTCAGAAACAAGGAGTTTTAAAAGAACTTGCATACTATATTCCTAGGGACAGATGGAGCTACTATTCGTAAACTCTTGCCTGTATTGATTTGAATTTTATTTTTCAGAAGGGAGAAATTTTTGAGAATAAATCATTTTTGACTCAGAATTCCTTATAATATATATCATTGTTTTTAACTACTGATAATATATGTATCAGATTTTTTTATTATTTTTATTTTTACATATACATGTGTTAATTAACATGTGTTAATTCCACTTTTTGCCTTCACAGAATTTAAAAGGCTTAAAATTTAATAACGATAACAATGTTTAAGATAAAGACTAGAGAAAAAAACACATAAAGTATGAACAAAGATAAATACATTCAGAAAATAAAATAGACGATTACTGCATCAAAATATTAAGTAATATTAATAATAATGCCAGGAAAGTAATGTTCACTTTGTCAAATAAGAGTATGTCTATTATAGAATGCTTAGATTCTGAGGCTCAGTATGAAGTCATCAGTTAACTTCTTATTTTTCCCCCCTCTGAATTTTTTTAAAATCAGATAATCTTTGAAAGAAGAATGGAGATTTTACTGTCTATACAAGTAGAACATTTAGAAAATGGGAAAGTTTTCTCCAAACCAAATTTTCTGTACCTTTTCCCCAGACTTTAGATTTTCCTCTATGTTATTATGAATATTATACTTTACTCACATTTTATCTTATTATTTCTTATACTTATCCACTTTATGTTACTGCTGTGATACTCCTGTGTTCCTCCTTAAAATATATCACACAATTGTTCTCTAGTAAAGAGAACATTTCACTCAATAGACAAAAAGTACTAGGCCCAGATGTCAGAAAGAAGAAAAACACTTGCATAAAAAAAGACAATCCAGTACTAGAAATGGAGATTCAGAAAAAGGAGGTAGGTCTTTTAGACATTAGACAGAGCAGAAAATTAAAAACAAAACAAACAAAAAAAAACTCTTCTATGTTTCTTGGTCACTCATTTATTTATTCATTCAAGTAACATTTATTGAGCACCTACAATGTACTAGGCACAAATCTAAATATCAGGGCACATCCATGAACAAAATTAACAAGATTCCTGCTTTTAGACAGCTTTCATTCTACAGTGAAAAGATGAATAATAAGTTGAAGACTTAATAAGTAAGTAATTAGTACCTCAGACGTTGATAAATGATAAGGAAAAAATATGCTGGTAGATCAGTAGCTCCAGAACGTAATGAGTTGGGCAGAATAGGCATCCTTGCGAAGATGACATATGAGCAAAGCCTTGATGAGGGTGAAGGAGATGCCTATGCAATATCCAGAGAAAGAACACCCTGAGTGAAGCAAGCAGTGCAAAATCCTGAAGGTGCAAGAGCAGATAGGAGAAAAAGTGGCCGAATCAAAGTGAGGAAGAGGAGAGTTGTAGGACTGGAGGGTGAAGAGTGGACCAAAGGGTAAAGGATGTGTCTAACTTGTTCCTGTTATTCCCGGCATTAAGCCCCAAAATTGGCATAGGGTTAGGGTTCAGTACATGCAGGAATGACTGAATAAACTAGTAAAAGCAAGAGCAGGAGTCCAGAGAATTTCCTGCATTTAAGTGGGAGGAGTGGGTTCAGGTGGAATTCCAGCTACTGCCCACGATGGCTAAGTATCTCTCCGCACACTAACATGATATGTTTTAGATTTGTTTTAAAATTTTCCTAAGTAAAGAAGAAAGCAGAAAGCAATTCAGTTCCAGTGTTGTACATCAGGAGACAAGATAATTAGTGTCACTACGTCGGCTCTGCTTATTTCACACTTGTTCCATTTTCCTCTCCACAGTATTCACTTGTCCCTTCATTTATCGCTCTCTTCACTTCACTTCTCATTTCTCTTCCATTCTAATGTCTGGGCATGTAGAACTGACAATGGAACAATGATTCATTCGGGTTTAAAGAGGCTTGGAGGAATCGCAGTGAAATTCCCCAGTAGAGGTGAGATCATGAGGTGGAAGGAGAGACCTGTACTCTGTCCTATTGAAGCCCTGTCCGGCTAACCACAGGGACACAAGGAAGATTACCTCCCATTGTGAAAACTATCCCTTCATTTCTATCTATCTCAGGGTGTCCTTGCAGGGTGGCGCACATCCGCTTGCTGTCTAACCACATGTAGAGATTGATCCACTTATGGGCTTTTAATTTATTTGCCATTAACTTCATGAAGTCCAGATGTTTCAACATCATGAAAAGGAAGGAGAATAATTGGATTTTACTAGCTCTCTTGGGACCCTAAATCCTGATATGATTTAGCATCCCCCCCCGTCATCCACCAGTTGTTTTTTTTTTTTCCCACAAAGATGAAACTCCTTCATTTCTCCTCTGAATATAAGGTTTCACTGATCTAGAAAGGAGCTAGAGATTTTCCACACCTTGGTAAGTATTTATTTACCTTGATAACTTCGGAGAGTGAATGCTATACCCCTCCCCCACCTGCAGGAGACAAAGACCAAAATCTACCTAAAACATGTGTTTTCTGAGATTACTTTTATTAGATTAATGCTAGCTCATTGGAAACACACAAACACGCATATATGCGTGTGCACACACATACACATAGGCATTTATATATATATATAGAACATATTTATATATATATAATAAAACATGAAAGCTCCAAAACCAAGTTCCCCTTTCCTCAGAATCAGTGTTAAATTTTTGAAGTGAATTTCTAATACAAACAAAACCCAAAAAAAACCTATGCTCTTAGTTATATATAATATACTTACAGTTTTTTAAAAAAAATGTTTGAATTTAAAAAAAAATTCAAACCACGCAGACTGACACAATTCCATATTGTTGCACACAGATCTACTTCATTCTTTCTAATGATTGTACAGTATTGCTTTCACCTGATGAAGGTATTTGGCTGGTCTTTTTCTTTTGATGTTTTTCCTACTTTATCATTATTGAAAATGATGAAAAAAATACTATGCATAAATATCTGTGTATTAAAATCTAGTCTAAAAACACTTCGTCGTATTTCTTTAGATATAAACCATGTAGGAATCTGTAAGAAAACATGGGAAAATACCCCTTCTTTCATGAGGCCATAATAATATAGGCATTGACTAATAAGAAGGCAAATTATGCTTAATTATTTTTTTCTTCCTCCTTGGAGGAGAGGAAAGTTGCAGTAGGCTCAAAGTACTTAAAGTGCTGGAATATACAAGAGAAAATATAAAAATACAAATCCTCTTCAATTTGAAGTTTCATTTCCAACCCCACCTTCATCAGAAGATTCTTGTTAGTTCATGCTTCACTCAAGTACCACTCTTGAAAGAGATAGTGGAATGCATTTTCAGGTTTCTCAGAGCAGATGTCCCAACTTTTGTGAACACCACTTAAGTTTCCTGGGTCTATGTGAAGATTTAATTAAGCTGATTTTTACTTCTCTTTATGATGTATTTATTTACTTTCCTGGTTTGTAAGGCCCTCCATAATCTGATGTTACTTTGATAGTTTTTATCAAGTGCTTTACTGGTGGTAAATGTTTAATTATTCCCCCCCCAATTTTATATATATATATATACATACACATATATATGAAGTTGACAATTAAGTTCATGATCTCATCCTAGGAAAAGTGTTATATACCTCATTTTTTTTTTAATGCTTTGTTTTGTTTGAGACAGATTCTTACTTTGTCAACCTTGGTAGAATACCATGGCCTCGTAGCTGACAGTAATCTCAAACTCTTGGGCTTAAGTGATCCTCTTGCCTCAGCCTTCTGAGTAGCTGGGACTACAGGTGCTTGCCACAACGCCCAGCTTTTTTTAGAGATGAGGTCTCTCTCTGGCTTAGGGTGGTCTCTAACTCGTGAGCTCAAGCAAGCAATCCACCCACCTTGGCCTCCCAGAGTGCATAGGATTATAGGTGTGAGCCACTGCGCCCGGCCTACATACTTCATTGTTGAGTATCACTACAGTCACCTTAGGAGTACTCCTCTTGGGAAGCTGTGGTCACTTCTTAGTCCTCTCTTCCAAGCAATTTTGGAACTCTTTTTCTGAAATGGCCATTAAGGCTATTATCATATTACTCTTGATGTCCTGAATGTCATCAAAACGTCTTCCTTTAAATATTCCCTTTATATTACCATAAAGAAAAAAGTCATTGGTGCCCAGGTTAGGTGAGTAGGAGGTTGTTCCAATACAGTTATTTTTTTACTGGTTGAGAACTCCCACATAGACAGTGTCCTGTGAGCTGGTGCACTGTGGTGATGAAAGAACCATGAGTTGTTGGCACAAAGTTCAGGTTGTTTTCATCTAAGTTTTCATACAGCATGTTTGGCACTTCCAAATAGCAAACCTGGTTAATTGCTTGTCCAGTTTGTACAAATTCATAATGAATAATCCCTCTGGTATCAAAAGAGGTCAGCAACATCGTCTGGATTCTTAATTTGGACTGAGGGAATTTTTGGTCCTGGAGAATTGGCTAATGTCCACAGTGCACTTTGATGCTTTGTTTCAAGGTCATATTGGTACACCCTTGTTTCATCACCAGTGATAACTTGGTCCAAAACATTTTCTTGCCTCTCCAAAAGGACTTGGCAAACTTTGACTCTTTTGATTTTGTTCATTAGTAAGCTCCTTTGGGACCATTTTTGTACACTTCTTTCTCATGCCAAGACTTTTAGGTAAGATTTTCCTGTTTCTTTGTTAATGTTTACTTAGTCTGCTATGCTTCTCACAGTCAGTCAATAATTTTGAGGCACCATTTGATGAATTTTTTGCAATGTTTTTATCTGTTCAGCTCCTTACTGGCTCCCTGACCTTCCCTCATTAATGAAACTTTGTCTCCCCTCAGGAAAATGTTTAATCCATTGCAACACTGTCATTTTCTTCATGGTATCATTATCTCTACAAATTTGGACTAACATGCTCCTGATTTCACTTCTCCTCTTACCCCATTTACCAAGAAATTTAATAGTTTGTTCATTACTCCAATTCAAGTTCTGACATTCTCATGACAGCACAAAAAAACATGCAACAATAATGAACACCACTCAGCAAGACATCCCCACATATCAACGTGAATACAGTTGTGAGATCCCAGTATACTAATGTTATGAAACCTTCCCCAGTTGTTTATACAGTGCTGTTTATGCAGTGGCAAGGCTGCAAACTTAATTGTCAGAAAATGTATATATAAATATGTATAATATGATATACACATGCATGAGTCTTTTATAAATTTTATTGATGTAAAGGATATGGAAGACTCGGCTCTTGCAGCTCAGTGGCTAGGGCACTGGCCACATACACCAGGGTTGTTGAGTTTGAACCTGGCCCAAGCCTGCCAAACAACAATGACATCTACAATAACAGAAAAATAGCCAGGTGTTGTGGCAGCGCCTGTAGTCCCAGCTACTTGAGAGGCTCAGTCAAGAGAATTGCTTAAGCCCAAGAGTTAGAGTTTGCTGTGAGCTGTGACACCATGGAACTCTACTAAGGGCAAGAAAGTGAGACTCTGTCTCAAAAACAAACAAACTAACAAACAAACAAAAAACCAAAACAATATATGGAGCATACCATAACTAAGATATGTATATACCAGTATGTATCTTTTTATCATATAAAAATATAATAATTTATAATTAATGATGAAATATGCAATGTGCTTTATTCCAGATAACTACTTGATTCTTATACAGTGCTGTTATTGATTTGTGCTGAGTTCTTGTATCCATAACCACTCTATGTTTGCAATACATATGAATGTAGTTCCAATTTGAAGATTGATTAGTATTTTAGTATGTTAACAAGGCAAAAGTGAAACAACAAACACCTGTGTTTGAGAACCTGATAATAAATGACATAAAAACTGACTTCCTTATTAAATTCGAATTCCAGTTTTTTAAAGTGGAAGATTATTTTCTCAGTTCTATGTGCTAGTTACAGTATAATCCCTACAGACATGACATACTTTTAAATATAATCTGTATTATCATTTTCTTCATCAGTTTCTTAAATCTAAAAAAGAACAAAACAATAAATTAAACTTGATTTTAACATTTGGTAACAATCGCATCCCAGTAGATTTCAAGTTGCCGTGGTGATCTCACTAAACAGAGAACAGAGTTCACAAGAGATGTGCACTAACCATTCTTATCAATCCCGCAAAAGAGAACGAATAGACATAGGTGATGGTAAAGAGTATTAGTCAAGAAGTGATGAGATTCGAATATATAATACCTTGGCTTTTAACATAATTTATCTCAATTAAATGTATCAAATTTAATTTTTTATTAATGTCTGTATTCAAAAATTGAATCATAAAATCCTTAGAAACATGACAATTAGATTTATGAGCTTATGTAAGCAGCAGCCACTCTAGCTTAATGCTAAGTTATATCACATTACTTTCCAAAGGATAAACTAGACCACACTCAGAATTTTACTTCAGTGTCCCTCAAAGTTTATGAAAAAATAATTTTTTTCTTTTTCTTTTTCTTTTCTTTCTTTCTTTCTTTTTTTTTTTTGGAGATGAGGTCTCACTATATCCCTTAGGTGGATCTCAAACTCCTGGTTTCAAATGAGCCTCCTGTGTAGCTAGAGGGTTGTGCTTCTATTCCTGGCTCAAAAAGAATTTTAACTTCCAGTAATGCAAAGATTAGAAACAGTGTGCATATTTTTGTAAAACAAATCTAATAGTCTGAAATTTTTTTATAGTAAGAGAAAAGGATGACCTGGTTCTTCAGATTTAAAGGTTCTAGCAAAGTCCTCTTATTCAACTTCTTAGTTTATGGATAATCAGGTTGAAATGACTAGGGAAGGAAGGCAGCGTTTCATGCAAAGATATGTCCAACCTTTTTTTCTTTTCTATTATAATTGGAAGAATAAGAGTTGTCTTGGGCCACATATTAAATACACAAACATTAACAAAAGTTGATAAGCAAAACAAATAAATAAGTCTCTGCATACTTTTCACAATATTCAACACACAGTACAGTCCTCAAATGATGTGTATGAGGCCCATGGGCCTCCAGCTGGACACCCCTGTGGCCTCTAACAAGAGACTGACTTTGAACCTGATAATTTGTGCAGACAATAAATGGCTTATTGAGTTTTGTCTAAAATTATTTCAAAATTTTACATTTTTATTCAAGACTCAGAAAAAATGTAAAATAATGAATTCTACGTTCCAAGAAATAAATATTAAAAGAATGCAGTAATTCTTTAGTCTTTCAGGAAGTTCAGTGGCATCCCACCAATATACATTTCTTATTAAGTTTTGCTCTTTGTTCAGTTATGGGGAGGACAAGGGGCACTCTGTGGCCTCTGTGTCATGGAGCATTCCATTTCTGCTTGTGATACTCATTAGAATGTGTGCTTATAAATTTTGTTACTTATTCCTATTTTACTCCTAACAAATGTACTTTTCTTCAACTGGAACTTCATGGACCATACTCTCTATGTATATTTTGTTTGAATATCCTATCAAAAGCAAATTAATGATTAGTTCAGTATATATCTCACTAAAGAGTAGGGAGGGTATCCACTGCAGAACTAGGACAACTCACCGAAACAGTGGGCTTGCTTTGGTATAACATGGTTTCACCTCAACAAGGAGGATGACTTTGCAGCTTCTCCACAGCCTTTTGCTTTTTATGTTTTCATTTAATGGTGTGACATGCTATGACAATTATCATTATTTTTGGTCCAATTTTCGCTCCGAAGCAGCTTTGACACAGATCAATGCATCTCAGTGTCATTTTTTATGGAGCTGCAACATCAGAAACTGACAGCTGGAAATCTTAATTGGTCCAGTGACAGAAAATGTAATGACTGCTCGCAGGGACTTATTTTATCTGACCTTGTGTTTAATTCAAAGGTAAATTTTAATCTCACTATTAGAAAAGAGAAAGTTGTGGGTCGGTGAATAGGGGCAGATTGGCCAGAGAAAGGCCCTTCATTTGGAAGGAAATTACTACTGGTGGTAGGGCTGTCATTAAATTAGGATTTAAGTGCTGGTCTTGAATGACAGATACTGAGGGTCTCCATGCCTATTTGAACTGCCAACCATTCTGCTGTGCCTGTCATTACAAATGGCAGCAGACACCGAATGTGGCGTGGAAGGCTGCCCACAAGTGACTGGCAGGAGGCCCTATTACAAAGGCCACCAGACAGCTGTCAGACACACTGGCATTTGATCATTACTGACTTGGTCCAGAGCCCAGCAACTTTGACCCATAGGCAAAAAGTTTCCTATAATACCACCCAAACTACCCAATTCTTGTGCTCCTGGAGAGAAAGTTATTTCTAGAATAAGAACATCAGATTTTTCCTTCTGAGTCTCTCTATTAACCCAAAATTTCAAGTGTTTTATTGATAGTTAAACATTGGTATACTAAGAAAGTATTAAATCCCTAACACCTTTAGTTCATCTTGAGCAGACATATCAAGGACAAGGAGATGGCAGGTAAGGGAAAAAAAGTTATGAACATAGATTGAGACACTATCTCTGAGCTTTGTTTCAAGATTTGCCAAATGCACTAGGTGATCGTGAGAACTAAATGGCAGCATGTATACTAAAAAGCTTGATTAACTTGATGGTGAAGATGAGGGCAATGATGATGATGATAGTGATGGCATTGTTAATGGTGCTGAATTATTTTTTTTACTCTACAAATATCTGATTAATACTTTATAACTATATGAAATATATCAAAGACATTGTTAGTCAAAGAATAGTATGGAATAGTTAACATTATAGACCTTAAACAAATAAAGTGAAACAAAGTCCTGGCTTAGAATTCTGGCTCCAGTGCCAATAAGTTGGCAAGCCACAGTTTCTATATCTGTAAAAAAAAAAAAACAAAACTACCATTTGGTATCATTGAAGTGATTGAGGTAAGGTCTGAGCAGCATTTAGTGCAGTCCCCAACATATAGTTAGCATACATTTCAGCTTGTGCATGCTAATTTCAATTCAATAAATGCTGAGCCAGTGTATTCTTCAGCAACTCCACCAGATGGAGAGCTAGGAGTGGTTCACTCAGCATGTTTCTCTACCAGTTGTGACTTTGTATTAGTCCAGGTCTTTCAAGAAACAAAAGGCAAGACTGGGCTTTTTGAGAACAAAGGCTTTTGCAAGAAAATGAGGATAACATTTAGAGTTAGACTGGGAGAACTGTCAAGCAAGGATGCAAGTCTGGCCTGGAATGAGCAAAAGTGGCAATGAAAGTTGGATGAAAAAGTCCTAGATCCACCATGAAAAGTAGGGAACATTCAAGAAGACTACCAAACAAAGCAGGCTGTTGGAGGAATCTCCTATCTTCCAGAGTGGACCTTCCGATGCTCAGTCATTGGCTGGAAGAAGACTGAAGGAAAGTATGTCATTGGTACAAAGGTGGCAATCAATTTCAAAGCACAGCAACAGAGTCTGTAGGTCATTGTAGCCCTCTGAAGTTTGAGGTCTGTAAGACATTGTCCTGGCCACCAAAATCTTCTTGCCTTTCAATACTGTTATTTCCCTCAAAGTGTCATTAATTAATTCAATCATTTCATTTAAAAATCTACTCATAATATTTGCTAGACTGCTCCAGGTGTTGACTAAAGTTTATTGTTTGCATCTTTCTAATGTTTTCTGTTTCTTATAAGTGGTTAATAAGTAAAGTTTTCTTCTTTATGATACTTATTTTACCCCAAATGGTTGAATCATCAGAAGTTCACCAAATCTCTTGAATGGAGCCTCGTTCTTCAACACATTGAGATTCTCACTTCCTATAAGGAATGTTTGTTTCTCTACTGGGAAAGCCAAACTTTGACGTAGGACCACTGTGCTGGTCTGGACTCCATGGAACCTTCCTCTAGAGCCCTGTGTGAGGTGTGGCCCTTCACCAGAGCCACCATCTTTCTTGTCCATGCTCTGCTCTAAGTCAAGAGGAATGATTTTTATTAGTGGAAGGCACAGGCCTTGTTCTATGTAGGAAGTTTTATAGCTGTCTGCCTTTTCTGTTTGCCAAGGGACAGTCAAAGGCAGAAAAGTAATCAAGTGACTCATACTTTGGAATTTATTCTGAAGGCTGCTGGCATTGTCACCCCACATTACACAGCATTGGCTCTGCTCGATACCTGAGTCATGATTCAAAGTGGAAATAGACTTGGCTTTTACCATCTTTGGATAGCAGATAAACTCTTACCTATGTTGTATTACCTCAAGGTTTCCTTATTTTCCAACATAGAGATCATTTCAGCAAACGGCTTTTTGCAGGCACATAACACACCTCTCAGAAAGGCTTATGAAAAGGATGTATCAACAAGTGAGTGAATGAATAAATTCATAAATTTGTTTGAGAGTTTGGTGCTTCAGAATTGTATACATCTTGTTTTGTATTTTCTCTCTGTTATAAAAGATAATCTTTATATATTATGTTCATTTATTGCCCAACAATTCCTAGAATGATCAAACTATAATATATGAGAACTTGAAAGAATCCTACACATTACCTGTTCTATTTCATTTTAAAAAAGAAACTGAAAACTGAAGGGAAGTGATTGGCCCAAGGCCATCTGGCTAATAAAGGCAAAGTCTATAGTCCATCTGCCTATCTATTCTTTTTTAACTAAACCATGTTAATGCTTTTGTTTTTCACTTTTTACAGTTTACTTGAAAAGGAACATTCATTTCTCCAAGTATGGGAGAACCTCATTTGAATATTCCTATGATAATCCATTCAAAATCATGAAGATACAATAAATTTTCTAAAGATTCATCCAAGTTGGGTGGCCCCTGTGGCTCATCGAGTAGGGCGCCGGTCCCATATACCAAAGGTGGCTGGTTCAAACCCAGCCTCGACCAAACTGCAAAACAGAAAAAAATAGTGGGTGTTGTGGCGGGCACCTGTAATCCCAGCTACTCTGGAGGCTGAGGCAAGAGAATTGCCTAAGCCCAGGAGTTGGAGGTTGCTGTGAGCTGTGTGACGCCATGGCACTCCACCAAGGGTAATAAAGTGAGACTCTGTCTCTCCAAAAAAAAACAAGAGTCATCCAAGTCATTCATCATTCATTTAATAAATACCAAGAGCTACTTATGTGGTCTCTCGTGCTAAAAATACAACAGCCCACAGGTAGATTCCCTTCCCTCCTAGGACTCACTGTTTCTGTTCAGAAAGAGTATTCCATTTATGATTCTCAATCACTATTTTTCTATCCTCTCATGAATTTATTAATCTGATACTCCCTCATCTGAATAAGAAAGATAGTAAATGCCACTTTGCTTTGTTGCCAGGAGGACTAAAAAGGCAATGTCAGCCAGTCACACTTAAAAAGAGCGCCAGGCACAAAATAACAGCATGATGTAGGGTGGCTTTTGTTGTAATCAATTCTGGGTATTCTAGTTAGCCGCACTTCAACCCTATCATTTTTCTTCCAAGAGTTGCCGTGAAAATTAAATGCAAGTTCAACCCCATGTCCCTTCCCACTTACTAAGTTCCAACCAGACTGGCTGTCTTTCTGTGCCACAACATTCCAAGCTCCTGTTCCTCTGGGATCTTGGTATCTGGCCCATCCTACTCCCACCCCTACCTTGGTCCTCTGCTGCCCTCCTCTCTGCCTCCAGTCCTGTTCCTCTTGTTTTCAGTTTAATTACCACTTGGCAAGAATCTCTTCCCTAACTTTCCAGGCTACATTAGATCTTTCTTATACCCTCCTAATTTGTAGAGCCTAACGCACAATGAAAATGTTTAAATGTTGTTTAAAAAAAAAAAGCAATATTATTGTGACAGGCATTAAGTTAGAAAGGTTTTCCCTTTCTTCCTTCTCTCTCTCTCTCAGCTTGGTATGTGTTTGATTTTTTTGCTTAAGCTTGTTATAAGTAAAGAAAAAATAAAATTTAAAATTATTAGCATGGATTTCATATTCACTTTTTTATTGCATAATGTACAAATATAATAGCATTTAACACATACTGAAAATAGGAGTTAGAATTTCTGTTTAAGGCATGGTGCCTGTGGCTCAAGCATGTAAGGCACTAGCCACATACACCTGAGCTGGTGGGTTCGAATCCAGCCCCAGCCCACCAAACAACAATGATGGCTGCAACTAAAAATACCTGGGTGTTGTGATGGGCATCTATAGTCCCAGATACTTGGGAGGCGGAGGTAGGAGACTCACTTGAGCCCAGGGTTGGAGGTTGCTGTCAGCTGTAATGCCACAGCACTTTACCCAGGGCGATAGTTGGAGGCTTTTTAATAGCCCTTACGTGTCTTTCAGACTTACCATAACAATGGAAATATTGCACAAAACTAACTAGATGTCTTTATTTCACTTCTTTTTTAAATTTAAGATTATTATGGGTTATATACATTTTTATTACACAGTTTGCTTTTGTAAGGTTAAAATCAGTTATAGGTGTATCTTTTGCCCCAGAAAGTGTGCAATACACCCGTGCAATATACTCAACTGTGAGATTTCACCCACCCTCTTCTGCTCACCCCCCTTTACTTGAATTGCACTGAGTTTTGGAATCATCTGAGCACATTGAGATTGATAAACTAGTTCCAATTTAGTATTAAATACACATGCTGTTTGTTTTTCCATTCTTGTGATACTTCCTTTAGGACAATGGTCTTTAGTTCCATCCAGGTTGTTACAAAAACTATTAGATCTTCATCTTTTTTTTTTTTTCCTCAGTTCTTGGCCAAGGCTGGGTTTGAAACTGCCACCTCTGGCATATGGGTCAGCGCACTACTCACCGCCCAGATCTTCATCTTTTTATGGCTGAATACTATTCCACTATATGCTCATGCCACAATTTATTCATCTGTTCATGTATTAAAGGGCACTTGGGTTGTTTCCATGTCTTTGCCATTGTGAATTGTGTGGCTATCAACATTCCAGTGCCACTGTCTTAACCATAAAATGTCTTTTTTTCCTTTGGGTAAATACCCAGTTGTGTGGGACTGCAGGATCAAATGATAGATCTACTTTTAGTTCTTTGAGGAATCTCCACACTGCTTTTCATATCTTGATAGGCACACGTTCTATCAACATTCTCTACTTTCAGCTTACTGCCTGACAAGGAAGAACTTAAAGGAAAAGGCACTGTGGGTCACCCTGTCTTCCCTTTGGTTCAAGGTCATCATTACTGGCACAGATTGCAGCCTGGTACAGGGATGCAACCTGAGAATATGTGTGTGTGAGATAAGGTTCTTCAGTTGTTCATGACTCTTTTAATGCTTTTATGCTCTTTCCATGTTCAAAGTAAGTTCTGGTTAAAACAGAAAGCATTGCCTCTAGGGCCTGTCAGTACACCTGTGTCACTGATGTAACAAACTTTCCTTGTACTCTTTGAAGTCTCACTGTACCCTCCCATACTGCGCCTTGTAGGTCAGCTGGAATTCTGAGCTACATAAAAATGGAGCAGCCAGGAGGGTGGACACTCAGATCACACCGTCTTCTCTGCTCAGGCACACGTGCCTCCACACCACTGGATGTCATTTATCAAAAGCAATTTCAGGATAACATTATTAAGAATGTCAAGGAAACAAAAGAGCATTAAACCAAGCCCTGGGCCCTTCCGAGCATGAGCCCCTATGTGACTGCACACGTTCCACACTGATGACCTGGCTCTGGTCATAGCTGCCTGCAATCTTCCCCTAAAGTCCTTATAGTGTAATTAAATATTTATGACTTTTCTTTAGCATATGCTTCTATGATTAAGCCACACACTGCAGGAGGGAAGTGATTTTATATTTCTTATTCCTTTCTCCTCAGTAAATGTCTTTGAGCTTATAAATAGATGGGATACAAGGCTGGGCAGAGTAGAAGCCTGAAATCTTCATGAACCAAGTTTCAGAAAGTGACTAGAAATTAATGATAGGGGTTTTTGTTTCACCTTCCAATTCTGTACGCTCTGCTTTATCAAACCTCAGTCCTACAGAGAATCAGCAGCGTTCCCATCCATTCTGATAGATCTCTTCTTCTTCCTTGGTGTGTATGTCTGTCAGTGTGAAGAAAGAAGCTGTTCATTTCATTAATAATAGGTTTTCACATGGCTCAAGTTCCAAAAGGGAATGTTTTTTTCTATTTTTTACAGGATTTTTCCCCTTAGTCGCATAAAAGGAAATAACAGTTCATTTAACTATGTCAAAACCAGTAGAGATTCACTGCTATTTACTTTCTTTTGTACAAATATTAATGCATTTTTAATTCCACCCCACTGGCTGGCAAACCAAACATTAGAGTTACTGCTGCCCTATAATACATTTCAGATGTTTCTAATAACCCCAAACTTTAAGATGGCATATCATTATCTCTGTAAGCTACTGGAAATAGACTCCTTCCCTGAACTGCAGGGTCCTGCAACATTCCCGCTAATGAAAGTGGATTTGGAAACACTCTTCGGATAAACAAAACTACTGAGATTTTCTTTTTAGCCACATAAAATGTGCAGCAAAATCTCTAATCTCCCATTCTGCCCTTCTTTGAAGAAGTTGATCACGACACTGCCAGTCCTCTGGCTTCTGGTGTCTGTGTCCCCTGTCTTTTACAACATGATTTCTAAGAAAGCAAGCTGCCCTGCGGTCTTGTAAGTCTAGGATTTCCATGAACTTTAAATATAAAGGACACATTTCAATGCAAATATACTTTCATTATTGTTATTGTTAGTTGTAAAAGACATGTCATATGTAAATATTGTTGCATAATCTGTTTAGAGTGAAATTAATAAATAAACTTAGGTCTAATATTCTCAAAATAAATTGGCACAGAAAGGTTAGAAGTGTGTATAATTCTTAGATTTCAAATGAAACTACATAATGCATCATTTGAAAAAGAGAATAATGACCTTGGAATTTGGGGCAGTACTTCTACCGCTAATATGATTTACTATTGATTCGTAAATACTTTTGGCATATTGATTGAGAATAGTGATAAACAAAATGAATATAATTTCTGTTCTTAGGCAATTGCAGGGAGGTTCAGTGACTGGAGCAAGTCATTTTTTTATTCTGAACTCTTCTGGCCTTAAAGCAGCATTCACTTAATTACATTCATATCTTTAGCATATTTACTAGAGATTATCAAAGTGTCACAACATACACAGAAATCAATTTTCTGCAGTTCCTAATTTCAAAGAGCTTACGTTCTAGATATAAATAATAATGAAGATAGAATACATTAACCATCACCAAAAGATTTAGCTAACTTGCTATGGGAATGAGAAATGGAAAGCCTTCCACTAGTGAAATCAAGGCTTCCTTGAAGAGGTAAATTTAAAGTAGGCTTTGGAAGATGTAAAAAGCTTGCATGTGAAGCCCGCACACTGTACCCCATGATAGAACTAATGTACACAGCTATGATTCAATAAAAAAAAAAAGAAGTACTCATTAGGAGAGTAATTTAAAGTGCAATATACCAAGTGCTTTAAATAGTGCAAAGTTGCTGAATATATACATTATATGTACCAAGTCCAAATAAAGCAGGATTTTACCTAAAAAAAAAAAAAAAGCATGTAATTGTTGAGATGAGGGAAAATGGTAATTTTTAATGGGAAGGGGAGGACTCAGGGCAAGCATATAAGGTAGTCCCAGATGACCAAGTATAGACTGTGCGAATATTCTGTGACCCTTCTCTGGTTTTCCTTAAATGGCCTGGTTATGAGGAGGCTTATTTCCAAATACTGTCTTCACGGTGCATCTTTCGCTTCCTCTCCTCAATAGGGCTTTTCACAAAGAAAACAATCACTTTACGCTACATGCCACAGGAGATATAACATAGTGCTTGATGTATTATTACTTAGTTATTTACTTATGATTCTGTTTGCCATACTGAACACATATTTCAAGTTCCTTAAAGCAAACAGTATGTCTGGTTGTTTGTTTGTTTGTTTTAAACTAGACATTCTGTTCATTATCTAGGTGGATTCTGGCTAAATAACTGTTGAAGTGCATTGAGTTAGAATCCAGAAAACATGTACATGTCAGACACTTTAGCACTAGATTAGAACTAGGTATCCAGGGTCTTGAATGCCATGTTTATGAACTTAAAAGCATTAAATCCCTTAATTCTGAATGTAATGATAATAGTTAATATTTTTTGTTCTGGGAACTATTTTAAGTGGTATGTGTATTTTATTTTATGTAGCCTAATCTTCACAACAACCCAATGACATAGGCAATACTATTATCTCCTTGGTAGAATAAGGAATCTGAGGTCTGATGTTTCAGACAGTACCCTAGAATTGCAAAGTGAGTCAATTTTGGAGTCAGAATTTGAACCTTTATAGCCCCTCATCCAGGATAAATACTCTTAACTAGTGAGCAGAATTGTGCTTCAGAAAAAATAATGTGGCAGAAATATCCAAAGTGAATCAGAAGGAAGATGTCTGAGTCAAACACTTCAATTTGGAGATAACTGCAACAAAAAAGACAAAATGAGTACTTGCATTGTGATGATGTGGGTGAAAATTTTAAAAAGGGGATGAATCTGTTGTTCATCCAGAATTACTAGAGCTGCTAAATCATCACCTGTGTAGAGGTGACAAAATGTAGAAGAAAAAGAATACAATAAAACAAAAACAAAAAGAACAACAAAAAAGGAAAATCAGAAAAGAAGTGAACTCAATAGGGAAGAAGGTAATTCTGTGAACAATAATGCAGTTTATTATTTGTGCCTTACAGAAGCCTGAATGTGTCATCCTCTTCTGATTTCCATTTCTAATAGAAAGGGAACTGTTTACAAAAAAACATGTTATCTATCC
Organism: Arctocebus calabarensis; assembly: GCA_963573935.1. NCBI lineage: Eukaryota > Metazoa > Chordata > Mammalia > Primates > Lorisidae > Arctocebus > Arctocebus calabarensis. The sequence continues at coordinate 16,014 of CAUYON010111197.1, read as the reverse complement.
TTGTTATTACTTGTATTCTGGTTTTGCAGAGTATTTTTTTCAAGACAAAATTATGATTTATTTCAGAGAATAAGCAGCTCATTTAAAAGTTATGTTTGTGAGGTTCAGAAATAAATCTAAAATTTTGCAAAATTATGCTTTTAAAAATGGTCAGGCCATCATAGCAAAATGAGGGTTTTTACTATTAGTTTCTCAATGGATAACCCAAAACAATGTATTGTTTAAGAAATCAGTATTTGTAACATTGAGAGACTTACTCAACCTTGATACATCTGTTTTCTTTTCTTTCTTTCTTTTTTTTTTTTTTTTTTTGCAGTTTTGGCCGGGGCTGGGTTTGAAACCTCCACCTCCAGTATATGGAGCGCCCTCCTCCTTTGAGCCACAGGCACTGCTCTACATCTGTTTTCTTTTCTATTAAATGGGACCATTATTGGGGTCAATCTCATAGAGCATTGAGAGTATCATATAAGATATTATATATAAAATTCTCAGCCCAGCATACAGCAAATAGTAAGCACATTAAAAACACTTAGCCATTTTTATTTTAACTATTATAATATTATTATTACTGCTAGCTTTTATTTTTACTGAATTTCCTGAAAGTGTAGAAAAATAATCATAATATTTATTCTAAGGAAATATACATGCAAACTGTCATTCATAACCCTAATGATAGCAATCAAACTGTTTCTTCTTAAAACCTTCAACAATAAACATTTGTCTTGTGGTCTGAGATGGAGAAAAATAAAAACTAATTTGAATGCATGTTATATTCAGGATTTATATTCTACCCTATCCATTTGTCACTCTGAGTTTCATGTGGAAACAGCAAGAAATAAGCCAATGTTTAAAATGAAGAAATAAATGCATTCCAGAGAAGTGGATATTCAACATGTTCAGATAATGGGGTACATGAAAATGTGGCATTATGATCCAACACAACTAACTGGAATTTTTTAATGGGGTACATGAAAATGTGGCATTATGATCCAACACAACTAAGTGGATATTTTTTTCAGACTAACATAAGGGTACAAATGATTAGGTTACATTGATGGTGTTTGTTAGGTAAAATTCAAAATTGTAGTTGAGCCCTTCACCCAGGGGGTGTGCTATACACCCTGACATTGTGCCCATCAGGTGAGAGCTCCCCAATCCTCCTCCCTTTTGATTCAATCTTAAAATACAGGAACAATTTTACTACAATAAAACATTACTGTGTGAAGTAATGTTTTAAAATTACTCAAAGTTCTGTGAGCAAAAGTCCACAAAAAAAAAAATAAGTGAACTTAGTAATCATAAGGATGTTATCTGAGTTCTTCCAGGAACAATTGTTGCCACACAGTATCTCCAAATGCTCCAGATGTTTAACAACAATAAAATTTAAGAGTATACAGTCAAGTAACGTAGGCTTAAGTCAATATTATCGATTTCTTTTCCCCTTCTACAAAAGGGAATACTGACCCAGTTTTATTGTAGCTGGAGAATATAGTCCTGTGTGTCAACCATCAATGTTCCTTCTGAGCATAATTTCTGGATCACCACACACAAATTAGAAAGCACAGGAGAAGCCCCACTTTAGTAAGATGGGCTTATGTGACTTTAATTGCAACACTTTAAAAAAAGACATAGAGGTGATATTTTCCCATGAGTATAATAAGAATCAACGGTGAGGTTCTGCCAAGAAAGCTAATTGGAGTTAGATTACATTAACAGTAAAACTATCTTTAAAGCAAAAGACATGATATGTCTTCCTGCTCTAAAGGCAACACCTAGATTATTGGATTTGGTTCAGGATTTAGAACTATAACTAGGCTAGAAATAAACAATAGATCTTTAGGATTTTACCACCAGTATCACTCAGCAACCACACTCAGGGCTTCTTCTGTCCTCTGATCACAGAGACACCCAACCCCAACAGACCAACCCTGACCTTGGCACTAATCCAGGAGAAAAAAGAGAGAAAAATCAAAGATAATAGGGCAGAAAATATGAACTCAATAAAATACAAATTTAGTGGCTGGGGAACTGACTGGAATATAGGAAACCTCTCATCCCCAGATAGGAATTCATTACAGCAGCTGCTAGCCACCAGTGATTGTCAAGTATTTGAAGTATGGTTACTATAAATTGATAGGAGCTATAAATGTAAAATACACCATACACGTTAATTTTTAAGATTTAGTGTGTAAATAAGAGTGTAAAATATTTTATTTCTAATTTTCATGTTATTTACATACTGAGAAGATATTTTAGGTATTTTGAGTTAAGATGGTTTATTATAATTAATTTTACCTGTTTTTTTAACAATTTTTTAATGTAGCTACTAAATTAAAAAATATATGTGGGTGTGTATGTGTATACCTTATATTACATTTCTATTGGAAAACACTATTCTAGACTAGGAATCAGCAAACCTTTTTTTGTAAAGATCTAGATACTAAATATTTCAGCTTTTCTCACAACTACTCAACTCTGTCATTATAGTTTAAAAGCAACCATAGCCCATATGTAAGCAAATTCATGTGGCTGTGTTCCATGAAAACTTTATTTAGAGACACTGAAATTTGTATTTTTAAATTAAGTAATTCATTTTAATTGACAATTAAAAACATAGAAATTTATTAAATACAGCATGATGTTTTGAAATGTACACAATTATGGAATGGCTGAATTCAACTGATGAACATATGTATTACCTCACACATTATTTTTGTGATGAAAATATAAAATCTGCTCTGTTAGTAAGTTTTAAGAACAGATACATTGTTATTAACTATGTCTCCATATTGTGCAAAAGATCTCTAGAACTGATTCCTCCTATCTAACTGAAATTGTATATCTTTTGATCAAAATTGCCCTACCCACCTTTTCCCCAAGACACTGGTAATTACCATTATCATCTCCAGCAATTTGAGTTAAAGTTTTTAATATTCCACATGTAAGTAGGAACATGAAGTATTTGCTTTTCTATACCTTGCTCATTTCAACTTAACTTAATGCCCTTCTGGTTGATCCATTTTGTCTCAAATAACAGAATTTCCTTTTTCATAATGGCTTAATTATATTCCACTGTGTATACAAAATATACCACATTTTCTTTACCTATACATGCACTGATGGACATTTTGGTTGATTGTACATCTTAGCTACTATGAATAATATTAAGCCAGTGTTGCAATGAACACGGAAGTGTAGATATCTCTTTGACATACTGATTTTATTCTGCATATATACCAAGCAGTGATATTGCTGGATCTATGGGAGTCCTATTTTTAATTTTTTGAGGAAACTCCATGTTATTTTTCAAAGTGGCTAATTTACATTCCCTCCAACAGTGTACAAGAGTTCTCTTTTCTCCACATTCTTTCTAACAGGTTATCTTTCATTTATTTGTATAATTGTCATTTTAATAAGTGTGAGATGATATTTCATGATGATTTTGATTTGAATTTCCCTAATGATTAGTGATATTGGGTATTTTTGTACCATTGGTCATTTGTACATTTTCTTTTGAGAAATGACTATCAGATCCTTTCCTCATTTTTAAAACCAGAGTATTTGGTTTTTTGCTATTGAGTTGTTTGAGTTTTTTTATAAATTGAATGGATATCACCCCCTTATCAGAGTGTATGGTGTGAAAATATTTTCTCCCACTCTATAGATTGTCTCATCATTATATTAATTATTTCCTTTGCCATTCAGAAGCTTTTTGGTTTGTTGTAATCTCATTTGTCTATTTTAATTTTTATTGCCTCTACTTTTCAGGTCATATCCAAAATATTATTCCCAATTTCACAGAGCCTTTTTCCTACATTTTCTTATCGTAGTTTTTCACTTTCAGATGTTACATGTAAGTCATTAATCTACTTTTAATTAATTTTTATATATGATATGAGATGTAAGTTTAGGTTCATTCCTCAGCATATTGATACTTTGTTTTCTTAATATCATTTATAAAAGAGGCTGCTCTTCCCCTTTCGTGTGTCCTTGGCATCTTTGTCAAATATTAATTAACCATAAATGTGTGAATTTATTTCTGAGCTCTCTGCTCTCTTGTATTGGTCTATGTGTTGGTTTTTACAATAGTCATGTTTTTATTAATATAGCTTTGTAGTTTATCTTGAAGTCATGTAGTACAATGCCTCCAACTTTGTTCTTTTTGAACAAGACTACTTTTCAGGGTCTTCTCTGGTCCCATATGAATTTTAATATCTGTTTTTTCTATTCCTGTGAAAAAAATGTTATTGGGATGTTGATAGAGTTTGCAATGAACCTGTAGTTTCTTTTGGATAATGTGGGCATTTTAACAATATTAATTCTTTCAATCTTTCAATATGAGATATTTTCCCTTTTTTTTTAGATTTTTATCAATGTTTTATAGTTCTTATAGACATTGAAATGTAAATGTCTTCAGTTTTTATTTGTCAAAAAATATTCCTTTGTTTTCAAAATCTTGAAAATATAGAAACTACTTTGATGAATTAAACAGACTATTTGTGACCAATAGTTTGCAAACCCCTGTTGTAGATCTTGTTCTGCAATTATTGCCTTTAGACCATAGTATGAGTGAATAACTTAATCTACATTCTCTTACAAAAATTTTGATATTCATCATAGAGATCTCTTTATCCTTTTGGAGTTTCAAGTGAGATAGCGTGTAAATACTTTTATAACTTAATAAAAAGAAAAGACAAAGTTGTCCAAGGATAAAACAGATTGCCTCTGAAGGCAGTAGGTGTTTAAAAAAAGGGAAAATTCTAAGAAAGGTTTTTGTAGAGGGAAATTGAATGCTACATGATTAATTAAATATATAACTCCCTTTCAATATTCAAAGATACATATTTTTGCTTTGTTATGTGTTAACACAATTGTATTTGAAACATTGTGGGAGAAATTCAACAAAAGATTTTGGAGTGTAGCTTCTGACTTATCTCATAGGAATAATCATTTTATTAAATAAAAAATCATCATTCCCTGAAGATCTTCACTAGGAATCTCACATCTGATTAATCACATTTCGGTCTAGGTTGGTAATAGAATACTGTAGGGGTTTTAACTCAAAGAAATTAGATTATGAGAAATAGATTGGTACAATTCCTCCCTTTAGCACACAATGTACTATTAATGAATCGTCTGCAGTCCATCGGAACACACAACTAGTGAAATAAGTTGATAATTAATATTTTCAACTGTACTTTTAATAAATCCTCCCCCACAGTTTTCATCTTCTCTGCCAAATCTTTTCATGCTTTTCAGCTGAGTTATAACTTAGAAAGTGTGATGGAATTACACAAAGTTTACGTCTTTTCGGTTAATAAATTGCTCTCAATCACTAATGAATTCTTTACATTGATTGAATTTGTGTGTTGAATTGGTTTAAATTGTCCGACCACATTTCAAGATTAAACACAAAAGCATGTCAAGCTATTAATTTTGTGATTCTGTTGTTGATTTGAATGATGTAGAGAAACTAGAGCAGGGGGTGAAATTAATTTCTGCCGGCCAGCCTTTCTTTATGTATAATATGTCTATAACATTTGTCCTCATTCCAGAAGATGAGGAACAGTCATCAAAATGAAGGACCAGTCCTCATTAAACTGATGACTTTCAGGAAGATTTCCTTTGATCTCCATGCGCTGAAACATTACCTCCCTGAAGAATGAGTTTAGCAATGCGAAATTTGTAACTGAATGCATACCAACCAAAATCGATCAAATCAACCTAACTATTTCAAGGACAAAAAGGGAGAAAAACTGAGAGCACAGTCTAGCCTATGATAGAGAAATCAACATGTCTGAACTATGGTTTGGCTTACAAGAGCAGCAGATATTTCCAATGGATGCTTTGCTTTCTCAAAACCACAGTGCATGTATATTTACAGTTTTGTTTTGGATCTTGGGGAAAATGGGGGTAGTTTTGGAATAAAATCCCATTTTTGGAATAATTGGATCCAATTTATTGGAATAAGATCCTATTCTATGCATAGAATTGAGACTTGACCATAAGTTTCCTCCTGTCTCTCTGGAGTTTAAAATTTTTATTGCTAACTAACCCTAATCCTTAAAGATTTTATGAAAACTTGGGTGAATGACAGAATGACAAAGCCTTTGCAAACAAACCCCAAGGGAATATGTTTAGCCCACATCTGTCATCCTCAGTGTATCTCTTATTACACATAAATTTGTCTTGGAGAGAGCAAGGGAAAGCTCACATTGATTTCCTTTGTCTGGAGATAGGACTTCAAAGTTGGCCAATAACAGTATTTCATGTTTCCTTATTACTAGCCCAAACATACAGTAGTAGGAGCAGTAGGCAGAAATGTATTTTATCCAGTTAATGTTTATATTCCTGATTGCATATAAATCAAAATTTTAAGTAAGCTTTTGTGTTCAATACATGATATTTTAGAAAAGTATTTTTACATTGTGTTTTGTGATTATAAAAGAAGCAAATATATGCATACTTTAAAGACTTTTGAAAATATTGAAATCAATAAAGTAAAAATAAAAATCACTTATAATTTTGTCATCCAGAAATAAGTACGGTTTATTTGAAAAATATTCTGTCCTTCTATTGCTTTTTCATGTTTTTGTATTAATTTCTTCAGCTCATATACACATGGCCAGTACGTAACAGGCACCACACTATCATTTGAAAATATAATGGTGAATATATTTCATTCACAGTTAAACTAATGCAAAATAATGTACTTTGTATTTTGACAGAATAGTTAGAATAGAAAACCCATCTATGAGAGAAAAAAATCCCAGTGATATGTGGAACTAATGTACATTAATTAAACTACAGGATAAGATACTATAAAAAGGGACACCCATATACAGTTTTAGAAACACAGTGGAAGGTTACTATTTTATCATGTAAACATACAGAGAAAAGTGAGTGGGCTACAGTGGGTAGGAAGCTCTGGTCTACCACTTATCCAGTGATCTGGTTCTTTCTTGTGGCTACCTCATTCCCTAGGGGTTTTCTCCCAAGGACACACAGTCTAAGTTAGCTTACTTGCAGCACAACTCATTTCTAACCCGTAGGAGAGATGAGAGGGAGTGCAAAATATACAATTGCCTTTTGAGAAAATGACATGAAATTATATACATCCCTTTGTTAATAACTTGGTCACATGACAAATTTGGAACATATTATCCCAAACTGGGTGGCCATGTATTTCCAGCCTTAAATATATATATTTATATGCTCAGTGCAGCACAGCAGCACAGTGGTTCAGCACCAGCCACAATGAGGCTGGCAGGTTTGAACCCAGCCTGGGCCAGCTAAGCAACAATGACAACTGCAACAAACAAAATAGCCAGGTGTTGTGGTGGGCGCCTGTAGTCCCAGCTACTTGGGAGGCTGAGGCAAGAGAATTACTTAAGCCCAGGGTTTGGAGGTTGCTGTGAGCTGTGACGCCACAGCACTCCCGGGGGTGACATAGTGAGACTCTGCATCAACAAATAAAATAAAATAATGTAGGATAGTAGGATATTTATATATTCAGCCATTTGCCACACTATGAATGGACCTGGAGGACATTACGCTAAATGAAATAAGCCAGTCACAGAAAGAAAAATATTGCCATCATTTCACTTGTATTCAAAATCCTAAAAAAAAAGTTAACTATATAGATAGAATAAAACAGTGGTTACCAGCACAGAAGAAATAAGAAGGATTCATGTCAGAGACAAAAAAGTAGCAAATGTGTAAGATGAACAATAAGAAGATCTAATGAGAATTATAGTCAATAATCATGTATTGTATTCAGTATTTTTATGCAATGGGTAAATTATAGCTGCTCTTGTCTGAGGTAGGAGAGGGGAAATAGGTAACTACATGAGATGGTGATTATGACAATGCATTTCATTATAGCAACCAATTTACCATATATGTGTTCATATCTCATACCGTCATGTTGTATAACTTAAATATATACAAAAAAAAAATCATTTAAAAAAGAAAGAAAAATGGGAAAGTATTTTCCTCACCATGATAAAGAGTCTACATTGTATTTTAAAGATAATGGTATGCTACTGAACATTTCAAATATAGAAAATATTATTGTCAGATATGAATTTTAGAACATACCCCTGACTGTGAAGTGGAGGATAAATTAGCAAAGATAAAGACAGGACAACCTAAGGGAGCCTGTTGCAAAAATTCAGGCATGAATTAATGATGTAATGAGCTAGGGTACAGCCAGAAGAATTGTGAGAAGAGGACCAGTCTACTTAAAGGCAGAACTGCAGGAATAGATGCTCAGTTTAATATGGAAGGTGAGGATAAAGGAAATTGAGGAACCAAGACTGGCTTACAACTAGGTGGATGGTGCCCTTCGTCGATTACATGAATAGATTTCACACCATCTTTACGATCATCTTTTAAGTGGCTTAAAATAACTCTTTATAGAGTGCCTTATTGTGTGGGCCGATTGGACAGGGCTCAACTGAATTATACCCTTCTGATTCTAGCTGGAATCACGCACTTGAGGCCATCTGTGGGTCAGCTAAGATTCTGGGAGTGAATGCTTGAAAATGTGATGTGAAAAAGGCACCTTGTCTGAAGTTCTCCCATCAGCCAGCAGGTTAACTTGGGCTCATTCACATGGTGCCTGCAGGTTCCAAGAGCAGAAAAGGTAGAACTCCTCCTATTAACAAGAAGTTCTCAAGTCTCTGCTTGTGTTGTGCATGCTTTGGTCTCATTAAGCAACATAAGGAAAGGCACATGGCCATGCCTACTTAGTGTAGAAGGGAGTCACAAAAATCTTGAAGGCCATTATTGGAAGAAGTCAGTTATCCAGATATAGGAACTATGCATAAAACGCAGTGGGGGAAAATGCACTGGAATTGAATTTGGGGAAGAGAGAATGTACTATGTCTTTTTGAGAACCAAGTTTGCATCATTTTCATATCATTTCACTTCTCTAGACTTCATTCCTGCAACCATAGAGATTGAACTCCATTGGCTCCAATGTCCTTTCTACATATAATGCTAATTCATTAGTATTTTGTTCCCAATATTATAAGCAAAAAGCCATTTTGGAACCCAGACTGTCGGAGCTTCTTTCAACAAGAAAGAGGAAAAAGAGGAAATGAAATTAGATAAATAAATCCTTTTTTTTTTTTTTTAATTGTTTGGGATTCATTGAGGGTACAAAGAATTAGGCTACGCTGATTATATTTTTAAAGTCCCTCTTATAATTGTGTCCTGCCCCACAAGGTGTGCCATACACTATGACCCCCCCATTCTCTCCGTACTCTCCTCTCCCCACTTGCTCATTCCCCTACTCCCTCCCTTGTATTAGCTCATCCACCGCCTTCATATTAGAATTGAGGACATCGGATTCTTGCTTCTCTATTCTTGTGATGCTTTACTAAGATGGAGGTGGAACACATTCTAAGTTTCCATCATTTTAATGGCTGAATAGTATTCCATAGTGTACATATACCACAGCTTGTTAATCCATTCTTGGGATGGTGGACATTTAGGTTGTTTCCACATTTTGGCAATCATAAATTGAGCTGCAATAAATGGTCTAGTGCAAATGTCCTTATGATAAAAGGATATTTTTTCCTTCTGGGTAGATGTCCAGTAATGGGATTATAAGATCAAATGGGAGCTCTAGTTTGAGTTCTTTGAGAAATCTCCATACTTCTTTCCAAAAAGGCTGTATTAATTTGCAGTCCCACCAACAGTGTGAAAGGGTTCGCTTCTCTCCACATCCATGCCAGCATCTGCAGCTTTGAGACTTTATGATATGGGCAATTTCTCACTGACATTAGGTGATATATCAGGGTAGTTTTGATTGCATTTCACTGATAATTAGGGATGATGAGCATTTTTTCATATGTTTATTACCCATTCATCTGTCTTCTTGAGAGAAGGCTCTATTCATGTCTCTTGCTACGTCTCTCAAAATGAGAATAACATATATCTGCCTGGCCAACTTCACAGCATCATTATAGGGTTAAATAAATTATTTTGAAAACAACAAATACAAAATTCATCACAAAAATGTGAACTGATTAAAATACCTAGAATAAATACTTTTCAAGCAATCAGGGAATTCTATGGTATCAACTTTTGTTTACATTAGCAAATGGAGACAAATACACGGTGAAAACACTTAGTGATATCCAGTTTGTCATCCTAGTGCTGAAAAATAAGCCTGCTTCATGGCGTATGTACTTTTGAACCCTGTTTCTTCTTAGTGTTCTCTTCTCAAATGGTTATATGAAATTTCAAATATGATTATAAGTCCTGTTAGCACCAAAACTCTGGCATGTGTTGTTTAATTGACTTCATTTCCTTCTCCTTCAACCTTCTTATCCACTTTCCCCTATTGCTTCAGGCATCCTTCTCTATGTTTGAATTTCAAAAAAAAATGATATTTTTATATAGTCAGTACATATTAATGCCAGTACTAAACCTAACAAGAAAAATCCACACTCACTCAACATGCACATGGGCACACTCCACAAAAGCTAAATAGTTTTGGCTGTAGTTCCTGGAGAACTATTACATTGTAAATTTATATCACATCCTCATATACTGAAAGATATTTCACTTCCTTTTCACTTCATTATTTTCCCCTTCTTGCCAGAAAATGTGCACCAGCATTAGGCTATACAGGGCAAAATACACCCAGGAGGAATATTTCCCAGGCTGAAGAAATGAACTGTCTGTCTTGCTTTAGATTTGATGAGCTACCAATTTGTGATAGTTTCATTTTGATTTCATTATTGAGCAACCAGAATGAATTGGCAGAGAAAGCAATCAACCCCGATGCACCCACTGGAACCTCTAATACAAAACGTTGGCTGCTTCTGTCAACATGGCCAATTACCAAAGGTGCTCAAAGGGTAAGTGATAGCAAAAGTAAGTCACATGGTTGCATGGACCACATCCTGCATACCCATTAGTGAATTCAGGGTAGATGCGATATGACAGACGGCCTTGTCATTCTAACATTGCATGTGAATGCCCTGCCTGTGCCATGTTCTCAAAGCAGATGTACATGTTTGTGTGTGTGTATGTATGTGAGAGAGAGAGAGAGAGAGAGAGATTGTACAATGATGCTGGGCCATATGAAATGCATCAGGAAACACAATTTTTCAAAAATAATTCAATCTATTCCGCTCACCATGTGGATTGATTCCTGTACTAGTTCATGCTCTAGTACAGATTTAAAAATACAATGCAGACTCAGACGTCTAGGATATTATGGGTTCATGCCTTGCAAACAGCAATCAACCAATCAGTTAACAAATATTTGTCAAGTACTTGCTAAGTACAGTCACTTTATGCTTAGTAACGGGATATAAAAATTAAACAATTTAGACATGACAGTTATCCTTATGGAATTTATAGTTTGATGAAGAAAGAAAATTTAGGGATCTGAGCCACTCCACTGTGGGCTAGAGAAAGTTTAGGATGGTGTTGGAACTCCTAACCCAGGTTTTGCAATCAGTGAAGACTTTGGGAGGGAGTGATATCCAAATGAAGACCTAAACCATCAGAATGAGTTAGGGAAACTGGGTAAACAGGGTTGTAGTTAAAGTAACAGGAGTCAAAGCAGGATGGCAGGAAAATGTGAATGCTTTAATAAGATATGGAGCTTCAGAATATCTAGAGGTCACCAGTGCTAGGGAGAGGGAAGAATAGCAAGAAACAGCAAGAAAGGGAGGCAGAGGACACATACTAAATAGTAACAAAATTAGATTTTATCTGGATAGTAGTGAGGAGATACTGATGTATTTTGACTTGTGACATAGCATGTTTGGATAAGCTATAGTAAAATCTTATAATGACTATAAACATAGATGCAGACATATACACATAGAGGTCGGACAACTAAGTTCAAGAATTGATCCTGGAAAAAACCATTACATACCTCGTTACTGAATATCACCATGGTCACCTTTGAAGTACTTCCCTTGGCCATCTGGTGACCATACTTACATTCAGCAATGAGGTAGGTAGCACTATTTTTTAGGATGAGTTCATGAACTTAGTTGTCAGACCTTATGTGATGACAGCTCTCTGATGGCCATTCCAGAAAAATAGTTCCAAAATTAAAGGGTGGACTAGGTACTGGTGTCAGTGCACAGCTTACCAGGGGGGAATACCTCAAAGATGAGCATAGAGATATTCAGGGAGGCGGAGCCCGTGGCTCATCGAGTAGGGCACTGGCCCCATATATGGAAGGTGGTGGGTTCAAACCCAGCCTCGGCCGAACTGCAAAATAGAAAAATAGCCGGGCGTTGTGGCGGGCACCTATAGTCCCAGCTACTCGGGAGGCTGAGGCAAGAGAATCGCCTAGGCCCAGGAGTTGGAAGTTGCTGTGAACTGTGTGACGCCATGACACTCTGCCGAGGGCGATAAAGTGAGACTCTGTCTCTACAAACAAACAAACAAAAAAAAAAGATGAGCATAGAGATATTCTGCAGTGAAGTTATCTCTTTCTCTAGGTTGACTTTGTGGAAGTAATTTTTCGACCTTGTATGTCTGTATTTTAAATATAGTGCAATTCTTTAGTAATTGAGAGAAACACACATGTGAAAGCAAATTGGAGACCTTGATAGAATATTTAGAGAGAATAGAACATTTAAATTGGCTTTATAAGGGAGAGCCCCCTGTTCCACGTCGGCACTGGATGATTCTGTAGCCGGTGCTGCAGCCCCTTCCCTGTAATGGAGAAGCCTCTCCTGGGCTGTGGATGGATAGTTGGGTTTCCAGGGTGTCAAGGACTCTGCTTCATCTAAGAAAGTACCTCTGAAAATGAGCACGTCTTCCCCTCCAGGTGCTTTCTCTCAGCCTGTTGAGGAAGACAAACCCACCCTGTGCTAGTCTCTGTGAAGATGCAGGCAGGTACCATAGAGGCATCTGCGGACAACTCCTATTCGAAAGTATTCCTTGGAGTAACTTTGGAGCAGTTTTTCTGACATTCCCACTACAGGTCTTAATGTTATCCTTTTTAGCTGCATTATTTCTCCTTTAAATCTAGATGATCCGTACATCAGTTTTGTGTGTATTCAAAGTGATGAAATTCCCTTCCTGGGAATCTTCCTGGGCATCTTCTTTTAGCTTTATACTCTGCTCTGATTCTTCCAGCAATTTTTTTCGTGGGACATGAAAGTTTGTGATGGTTTCATGTCACTTTCATTACGTGTGAAAAATTGGCAGAGGAAGGCATGAGCACATGACATTAGCACTGTAAATTCTAAGGGGAATTTTTCGTTGTTTCTGCTAAATCCTCCACTCCTGGACTATTGGTTTTTGGACACATATCTGTTTGAGTGTGTGTCTTGTTCAGAAATCTCAGTCCTTAGAATGTTCCTCTAGGGTAAAATTTCAATAAAGACAATAGCTTTTCACTATTATGTTAATTGGAGGGTTACATAAAAGTGTGAAAGTCCAGAAGCAGGTTTGATGCACTAAGAGAATTGGCTTAGAATTCAGTAATTTCCACATCAATGAAATATTGGCAATCATCGACCACAAATATGACAGTGTTGTTGCTGATTTTTTAGGATGCCTGATGACTAAACCAGTTTTTAAATCTCTCATATTTTTATACTGCTTTTTGTGCAATAATTTTTATTTTAGGCATAGTATTTATATTTTTTTCAGAAATTATACTATATTCTTAACATGGGCAACCAATCTTTGTGTCTCTACTTACCAAGATTTCATAGACATCTTTCCAAGAAGAAATAAACTTCTACATTATAATCACTTCATGGTCTATAATGGTATAAAAATACCACATGGACTCAAAAATAGTATCTTTTTAGAAATTTATGTTATTTCCATTTTTTTCAAATTATAAGCACCCTTTTGATAACCATTCTTATAATTAAAGCTATACACATATTTTAATTATTGTATCATTAGTTTCCAAAAGAAAACTTAGTGTTAGATGTTGCCCCTTGGTACAAATTTCAAACTTCTAGGAAAGTGAAATTGTTTTCCCACCAGCACTATACATGGAAGTGCTTGTTTTCTTATAACTTTGCCAACATGTAGTATTTGATTTTTAATTTTAATTTTTAAAATAATTTTTCTGACTTCCCCCAAACTTCAGGCTGTTACACTTTTCCTCATCCTGGCTACGTGTGTACGTACGGCTACTATGAGATGTCGTTGGAATGCAGGTTCAGCCACACCCAATCGCACGTTATCCCACGGAGGTACAAGGCCTTTCTCCCAATTTTCTCAGGAATATACTGTCTAAAACATGCTCCTTGCTCACTAACCACATCCTGACCTTTCAACTTGTCAGTAGTCACCTTTGGACACCAAAGGGGCAAGGAAAATTTTAATTTTTGTTTAGCAACCATGAAGAAATGATGATATTGGTACCAAGGGTTCTATTACCCAGAAGCTATAAACTTCATGGTCTAACTTCTTTAAAACTTTTTTTCTTCTTACGGCAGAGATCTTTCATCTTCTTTGCTTTCACTTAACTTCAAAATTGATGTCTAGGACGACTGCCAATAATATTATATCATGCCATATGTTTTGCTTAATTACACTGTTTCCTGAATTCATTTTTTGAAGTTAAATTTTTTCTCTACCTCGTCATGAAAACATTATGAACATTCTTTGTCACCCTGAGATTAGAAGATAAAACATTTTAAAATTATATCTATTTGAAATGTTTCCAGAGTTTGGGTTGAGGATGATTTAATACCCTGAGCATTTAAATACATTTTATAAATCACAGGATATCACACAACTACAGGGCATAGGATTGAGTTAATCTAAAAGGCAGGGTTCAAATGTCTTTTGGATTTGAAGCATATTTTCAATTTATAATATGTTAAAGCTCAAGTTATTTTTTCCTGATATATTGATTGGTTCCATGTGTGGTTTCCTTATCAATGTAAGAAAAAAGTGTGCATTTTATTAATACTTATATTGTGTACAACGTTAAGATGCATTATAACTCAAACAGAATGCCCTCTAGGGAAACTTACATTTCTTTTTTGTTTTAACATTTTTGACAAATTATAAATGATCTTGGGGTCACAAGGATGTGTTTACATGCAATTTCTTAAAATTATACTTCCAAAGGCAGGTGAATGATTTGCTGACAAAATTATGTCAGACTTTTTTTCTTTAATTTATCTCCTTTCTTTTATGATTGAAAAGGATGAGCACCTAGTATATATTATCAAGTTATGATATGCAAAATCAATGTCTCATTGCACTAATCTGTTTCCCTTTTAAGTATTGCACACATTCTCTGATATTTTTAGCATAAATGTTACCTTTTATCTTTATAATATTTCTCTAATTCCTCTGCCTCATCCTTAAGGATATTTGTAGAACTTTGAATAAAACTTTAATTTGAATATAAAAGGAAAGGAGGTATCACCAGCCAGAAGAGCAGTAGTATTATAGTTTCTTAGCAGTAAAATGCATGATACAAAGAATGAAGAAGGAAGTTAGAAAGTTGACATCATTCAATTAAACCATCCAGAGATTTTAAAACTGATAACAAATTGTTACTGATAAGAAATGGTAATCAATGAGAAAATAAAAATAGTAAAACCAGAAACAATTATTTATGCTATAGAATAGGCAACTTCTACATCTTGACTTGCTTCAGGACAACCCTGTGGACAATGTGTGAACAAGAGCTGCTTCGGTCAGAATATGGCATAGGGGGCACAGGGCACAGGGTCCGTAGGCTTGGGCCCTGTCTAACAGCAAGTGGGCAAACTATCTGCATATAGGCATTGCATGTGCATAAAATCTGTGTTTTAATAAGCATTTTAGAAAATTTGTAAGCAATTGAAAAATAAATACTTTAGACTCTAACTTTTGGGCAACAGGCTTGCAAATGTGAAGGGATATCTTTTTTTTTTTTTTATAATTTTATTGAATCATAATTCTGTACATTGGTGCAATCATAGGGCACGATTCATATACATTCAGAAATGTTTTGATCGTACTGTTACAGATAGCCTTCATGGCATTTTCTTGATCACTATA